>APFE031045387.1:0-81954 GCA_000404065.3 Pinus taeda
CCTCTAACCCCCCGGTTCACTACGTAGGTTAGTCGTGGAAAGAATATAACACAACCCAACACAGACCTCACTTCTTGAAGACAAATTGAACCACTCTCATGTGCTGACAAGCAAGAGTTTAGGCAAATCCTTAAGACAATGGCAATCGAGCCATCATACAGGATGGGACTCCCACACCAAACGGTGTGAGGTCTAGTTGGGATTTCATACCGGGGTGATCCCCTAAATGTTGGCAGGTCCAACACCATCAATAGGAAAATAATCCAAATAAATTGGATAAGCACAATACTTAGGTTATTGTTCCAATAGAATAACCACTAGTGCGAGAGAAGTTCATTGTGAGGAGTAAGTTTTCATTGTGCAATCCTCCACACTAAACATAATCTTTGTCATTGCATATGTGCCCATTCTTCTGGTATGAAGTTCTTTGTATCTATCATCCATTGATGTGCATCATTCATGAGTGTTCAGTGATGTAATAATCCTAAATAGGAATACAAGTGATAACAAGCAAATAATATATGT
The DNA here is from genome assembly GCA_000404065.3 of Pinus taeda. Lineage (NCBI taxonomy): Eukaryota > Viridiplantae > Streptophyta > Pinopsida > Pinales > Pinaceae > Pinus > Pinus taeda. The sequence goes on from APFE031045387.1 coordinate 526, forward strand.
AGCAAATTACAAAAACGAAATATTCAACAAAGACCCATATAAAAGCTGAAAATGGAGAACTTTTGAGCCATTTTATTTCATTTTTGCAAGCCAAATACAATAGATGGTGGAATGGTGCACCTGGCCTTGTCTCAATGAACAAGCAGGACCAAACCCAGGTAGGAAAATGGCTGAGTTGAAACCTGCCTAGCTACTACACCAATCTGCATTGCGTTGCCTGGAAAATTGTTTCTCTGCTGAAGTTCGAATGGTGGAAAGCCCACTAAAACTACCCAGAAATTTATATGTTTTTAAACCAGGACTCCTTGGCCAAAACCCAAAAAAAACTAGAAGGGATTTTAGCTGGTTTGAACTTCTGATTTTCGACCCCCTTGGAGCCTCACCTCTGCTGTAGGTTCCAAACTTGACCTACTAGAAATAGCTTATAAATCCACTTGAAAACGCCTCCAAAATGTTGAGTTCACCCCTGATATCCAACCCCTAACTTCCCGGATGATCTCTTGGCCCAAATCAGCTACTCCCAAGCACCACAAAAATCTTTTGGGTGGCCTCTGTGTTGTCCCCTAACGCAGTAGTTCAAACTGTTGGAATGTTGGTTCACCTAAATGTAAAACCCAGAAATAATGTTGTTCTAGTGCTTCTACCTCAGCTCCATGACTCCCCGACAAGAAATATGATTTATGTTGGCCTTAATCTCCCTCTAGGTGTTTCCTAGCTGCCCAAAAATACACATTTCTTGTCTGCGCTGACTGTTGGTGTATGGCACTGCCCTAGAGCTCCTAAAAACTCTTGTGGAACAGCCTCCCTAGGGTAGGCATGGATGGTCCCCCAAAGTAGAGGTTGAATCTCTCGCTTAAGAGACTCATGCCTAAACATCCGGTAGACTTGTTGAACAGCAAAGTGAACATATGTGTAGTTGTTTACAAATTTCAAAGATAAAACCAAAATGAAAGTTGATCTCTCCTTATAACTCCTTGGGTCACCTTGGTCTCATGTGGGCCCCTCCATCCACCCATTCGATTTTCCCTCCAAGCATATCGAGTGGCTAATTCGAACTCCCATGTGGGTGGCCCCCACATTCCACTAGCTACTAAATAAAGTCGATTTGGCCCGTAAGTCCCTAAGTCGAAAGTGTGGGGCCCTCTTCCTTAGTCAAAAATGTACAAAATTGTGCAGTAGCACCCTATTACTAATGTTATTGAGAAGGCACATGACAAGTGCATATATTGTATAAATAAAGTATCGTGTCTCTGCTCTAAGTTCCCCCATCAACTTGGTTCAAATATTTGAGGTGCAATTTATAGTAGGTTTTAATGGATTTCACATCAAACTTTGCGATGATGTGCCCCTCTCAAGATTCAATACACTTTGACTCCAGGTCAACTTGATTTCTTTAGGTGCATAGATGACATTGTCGATCCATGAATAAAATGTGAAGTATCACTTTCCAAAAGCAGAATTAAGACTCAAGATTTAGTAATACATTCCACAAATTTATATATTGTAATATGCATGGTCTAGTGTAGTAGTTCATAAAATATATAGTGATATCGTATTCCTCCACATCTTCACACTCCAAAAAAGGTATCATCTTTATGTAGATGTGTTCAGCCACCCCACCCGTCACCGTTTTACCTATTTAAGGGACATGGAGCCCTATCATTTTTGGCATCATTTGGTAGAACGGTAGCAGTGTTAGGCATAACAGTGTTAGTGTCACTGTTAGAGCACTCACTGATGGAACAACCACTTATAAAATTATCCTTTTTTATTTTAAAATGATTTGTCAAGCACTGGAAAAAGCTGAAAATAAAAATCCCTCCATCAGGGGAATCATGTCACATCGAGGCTCACTCAGCTAATGGACAATTAGAAATAGGATTTCCAAAAATTAGAAAATTATTTCTAATTCATGGAAAAATAGGTATATTCAGCTTGTTCCCAAAACTTTGGTTAAAATTGCAAAAACTCAACAAAATAATCAATAGTCTTCCATTGACTGTGAGAAAAGTATTATAGTCTATGGCAAGGCGAGGAACAATAACCTATGTGTAAAATAATATATTTTCCACTCATATTCATTGAAAATTATATAATCAAATAATAAAGTCTGTTAATATTTTATATATAATTACAACATCAATACATATCATAAAATTTCAAGTTGATATTCAAATAGCAATTGTTATGCTAATTGTGAACCCAAATAAATAAAGAGCATTTTTTATTTAGGAAATAATAATATATTTAACACTCCATAAACTTTATATAACAATTAAGGTAGCATTAGATGGTATACGAGCCAAATCAAAAGAGCCATATTTATCTCAACTATGTGTTTGCATCAACAAACTAGCAATAAATTCAATTGTTAAATGGTTGAATCTATAACTTATTTACACCAAAAAAGAATCAATAAAGTTAATTGTTAAATGGTTGAATCTCTAAATCATTCACCTCCTTTATTGAATCGTAACTACAAATTGGCTCACTTTCCTTATGGTTAGAATTAATAATGAAAAGTGGTGATTATTGTAGCTCTAAAATTTAAAAACATTTTAAATTATTTATATCATATATATAATATTCAGAGCTTCATGTTTGTTTAGGGTAGAGAATTCCATTTGACATCTTCTGCGGCGTCAATTCCTTCTGCAGCTTCTACGGCGCTGATTAGTCGTTGATACAATTCAAACCTCGTTCCTTCTGTAGCTTCTCTCACATTCCTTCTGTGGCTTCTGTGGCATCGATTCCTTCTACGGCTTCTCTCACATCCTCGTGCATAGGCATCCTCATGCATTCCTTATATCAGTAAAAAATTATAGCCACGGGTGTGAGAGAAACACATCCCAGAAAGAGAATGAGGCATTCGTTTCCTTTTGCAGTTGTTTCCTTCTGCGGCTTCTGCGGCCTCAATTAATCGTTGATACAATTCATACCCTAAGGTTGCTAAGAACCCTAAAAAAGTTTTCGATTGCTTCTATGTAATTTTTTTGGAAGTTTGAAATAGATCAGGATCTGTGGATCGATTAGGTTGTCCAAGGTCCGTGGCTCTCCAAGTTAGATCTGCAGCTCCAAGTTAGATCTAACAGGTTTGCAGCTCTCCAAGTTGTAGATATGTTGATTCTGTAGCTTCTCCTCAGATCTACAGCTCTCCAAGTCATAGAGCTGCTGATTCTATAGCTTCTCTTCAGCAATCTTCTATACTCAGTAGGAGAGCATTCTCCAGATGGCTCCCAACTTCGTGAAAATAGTTGTTGGCTCAGTACCGTCCACCTCTTGGGGGCAATCTCCTGCCCATGTCGTCAGTGAAGCCCTATCTCCCACTGTCGAGGTGGTCCAGGCCTCACTCGATGAGGCTTTGAAGTTCTCTGAAAGTGCCCTAATCTTCTGATTCAGTGGTTTTTGGTTGCGGCTGACAGCTCTCCACAGTTGGATCTCGGAGGTATGGAACCCTCTAATTCCTGATGCAATTAATATCTACCCTGTGCTAGGGGTTTCTTTATAGTAGATTTTGAAAACCCTGAAAGTAGACAATGTATTCTAGATTCCGGCCCTTGGTTTTGGGAAAAATCAGGCCTATTCATGAGGCCATGGAACCCATCATTCGATCCCTCAACAATAGTGATAACCTTAGCACTAGTTTGGGTAAGATTGCCAAACCTACCCTTGCATCTCTGGAATTTATCTTTGCTAAAAGCCATTGGAAATGCAATTGGGAAATTTTACTGTAGGTGTCCAGAAATAGAGGAATATGCCAAAACCACCTATGCACGCATATGTGTGGAAATGGACTTCAGCGTCGGCTTCCTAGCCGAAATACACCTAATAAGTAAAGACTATGTGTGGAACCAGAAAATCGATTATGAAAGTGTCCTCTTCAGATGTCGATCCTACTTTGAGACAGGCCACCTAGCCAAAAATTGTCCAAAAGCCTCCCAGAAAAATTCTGCTAGAAAAAATCACCACAGATCTACATGGTGGGAAGGAGCACAAAATGAACACTACACTATCATCAAAGAAGAATACACTCGAGAAAACTCTGAATCACAAGAAATCGGGAAAGAAAGAAACAACTCTCAAGACAAGCAGGGGGAAAGCCCTGCCCAACAACAAAAGAGTGAACTTGATAACCCCTCAAGTTATGAGGGTTCGAATACCTCACAAAATAACTCTCCATTTAATGGAAAAGCAGATCTTCTAGACCAAACTTCTTGTCTGACTATTTTCAAAAGGACGAACACAATAGATCGCGAAACTAATAAGACACCAATGTCCCAAGAATCAGAAGAGATGAAGGAGATGCAAGATAAAGAAAGTTGGAAGACTGTAGAGAAAAAAAAGAAAGCTACAGCACCAATCTCGCCAAGAAAGACGAGGAACCAGACAATTAGAAACTAAGAAAGAAAAGTATGGTTCCGATAGACCAATTTGGTCTTAGTGGATAGTAACCATCATCATCATCAATATCTATAAAAAATGTTTCGCACTTGATCATTTAATCTAAATAATATCGTAAAATTTATAAACGTATTTTTAATATAAATCAGTATATTTAAATTTTTAACAAATTTGAAAACTAATTTAACTAATCATTTTGCATAAAATTATTAATATTTGAAAATATTGTGTATTATTCTCAAGATCCTTATAAGGAAAGCTTTCTCACATTCATGGATGAAATTCATAGAATAGTGTTTCTTAGATAGGGTCCTTCAACTAGATGGAGTAGAGGAAAATGCCTAAAAATATTAAGAATAAAATGTTGAAAAAACTTTTGTGATAGAAATGTTTGGATACATCTCATCCCACACTAATGAATTTTACTAGTAAGTGTAAGAGACATTTCCTCACATATATGAATGGTATCCATTGTAAACGTGTCTGTCTTCAATGCGGAATTTCACCTAGGGAGATACAAACAAGATTAATAAAAAATCTGATTGGAATTGGAAACATGTGATATTTTTGTTATCCAAGAAACTAATATGGTCAATGCCTTGTTAGCCCTAATAATATTGCCCTTGGGCACTTAAATGAGAGTGGTATTATTGGTATATTATTGCCTTTAGCAAAATCATTAATAGACAATAAACTAGCACAACCACATTAATAAATGTGGTTGATATATGGGGATAGGCTTATACCACATGCAAAACCACATTAGTTTGTGTTTTATAATATTAAGTTTAAAATATTGGGTATAGTACTAGGGTTTCAGTATTAGGTATTAGAATTGGGTTATGCTTCTCCTGGAAGAAATACTTGAGCAATGGACCCCACGCAGTGATCTCTAACAAACAATTTTGCATCAAAACAAACCATTTTTGAAGGCCTAATCAATAGATATGGTAATAATTTTGGTCATGAATTAAAATTTGTTATTGTAGCTTGAGCCAAATCATTGTTATAAAGACAAAAGGGCTTTGGTTTCAAGCCAATATGCTAAGAAGAAGAGTGTTTTCACCATTACAAAACTTGAGATGAAGACACAAAAGCTTGGATGTTATTTTTGTTTAGGCACAAAATGTCAAGGACAATTACCTTTGATCCTCACCAAGTGATGGATCCGAAGCTTCAAATGTTTGTTCAAGGATGATTGGTTTCAAGCATTATGATGCACATTTTCTACTTATTATACATGGTAGTCTTGAGATTATAGAGTGTCTCCTAGTGATTATCATTCCAGCAATGAGAGAAGTTGAATCAAGCGACATTCTTCCCCACCCTTAGAAATTTCCCTATAATTTGAATACTCCTAGAACCAAGGCCCAACATACACAAAATTTTGGTCTTTGCAATCCTCCCATCAAGGGTAATCTCTTTAAAATCCTCTCAATGTCAATCTTGACAAGTGAGGAAACCCATGGTTTGTCTCTTCTAATGAGATAAAGCATGGGTTGATCATTTAAAGAGAAAGATGTTAGGGATAGAGTGAATGAGCAAGAGAGAGTCAAAACAAACCTAAATGGACACCACTATGATATCGCATATTTGAGAGACAAGTTAAAGAAACATTATTATTTCTTGAGGAAAGGTTTTGAAAATTGTATAGAAATGGCATAACAAATAACTGGTGGATTTAACATGCAAAACATGCATGCAAATAAATGACACGATTTTGGTGAGGGCACTAAAGTGGAGGCCACAAAACAAGTTGCTCAAGCTATTCAATAAGGAAGATATATGCTTGCTCTAATGCAATCTCCAATTCATGAAATTGGAAAGAAAATTTAGATAAGGTATACATTCAAAACATACACATTAATACATGTTGTGTGACCCTTGGTTTCATATTCCAAGAGGTCTCTTAGACTTATCATGAGTCTTGGAATTCACTTGAAGCTTTTAGCCTTCCTCGCACTTGAAAAAGCTAAATTCACATAACCTAAAATATTATGTTTCCAACAAAACCAAATCTAAATAAACTAATCATATAACTGAAACAAACTATCAAATCTAAACATTAGATGATTAAATAGCTAAGTATAAATCACAAATTGTTTTCACTAATAGAAGACACTATCTTATGAAAAGAGAGCAGTAACTCCTTATATCCTTATTATTATTATTCAAATGAACACCTTATTATATTATTTACTTCTTTTAAACACAACCACTTTCATCATACACATACATAGTATTGTAATCTTTTTTTAATTAATGTTATACATATGTTACATTTATTTCTATCATACAAAGTACAATTAATCATAATATGTTTTTAAGAGTTCATACAACTTTTATCCCCTATAAACTGCTAAACACTTAAACCTAATTATAAACACTAACAAAAATATCCCAATATTGGCAAGAACACAATAACCTAATATTAACAATAAAACAATAACTTAAGTTTAAAAATATTTTAATAACATTATAACCTAATGTGGGCACTAAATAAATAACATGCACATAATGACGACTCATTAACATGAACATCGTTATCTATTAACACAATATTAAAAATAACCAATAACACACAATATTTCAATACTAAAACTAGCCTAATAAATGAGAAGTTATAGATTTCAGGCTTCTGCAATCTTCATTTTGTGTAGTGTTGTCTCCCAAATATGTTATATCATATTGGTGTGCATTTAGGTTCTTATATGCCCCTAGAGCTTAGGTCTCTCCCATGACATGGGCATGCATGCTACTAGGGCCCTCGAGTCACTCTCACAACAAGGGAATGCAATCTTCTGGGGTCTTTCTAAGCTAGTTCAAAGCCAACAACCTCGGATTCTGTGTCACTTTTTCAGGGCCAAGACTCAGGCCACTGTCCCAAACTTCATGGAACTTCCATAAATGAAAAGTAACATCGAAACAATGATACAAATGCAAATACTTGAACAAATACTTGATTGGACCCCTACTAGCCATGATAGGAATTTCATAAAATATGTCACAAATATGCAATCTACAGGTCATAACAACATATCTAAGCATAGCGGTCTCATATTTGTCTGAGAATTTCTAAGAAGCATTGAAGACTTATCACAATAGTTGTATTATCACATATTAGGTCATATATTCATTGTACATTCATTTACTAATCAAAACATGATGAGAGCCATATATGATCACTATCATAAAACATTTTCATAACCAACATATAAACCACATAAATAATAAGGATACAACAACCATAGAATCAACATATGAACCAATATATTTACACATAGAATACCAAGGAGAAGGAACTCATATTAATGAATGCATAGGTCAACTAGGTATGGGACTCACACAAACCACTAAACCAAGACTAGGCTGAACCAGATCTTTCTTTTAGCTAATCACCCTCGTGCCATATTCGAAGCATGAATGTGGGATCTCATGGAACACATCTAACAAAACCAAACCAAGGCTTCGAGAGGCCAACCCACCTCAACCCTAAACTAGTGATTCCACCTCATGGTCGTACATCACTAACAATTACTGGATTGGTCTCTACCCAAGTTTTCTAGGGCTCCAGAGCATTTGTTCCAACCAAGGCTCCAGGACTAGTAACTCAACCCACAACTATTGTCGGGCTCCAAAGTGTTTGTCCAACTAAGGCTCCAAGACTATTAAATCAACCCACCAAGGCTCCAAGACTAGTAACTCAACCCTCCAAGGGCTCCAAAGTGTTTTTCCTACCAAGGTTCCAAGCCTAGTAACTCAACCAAAGTTGTTATAGGGCTCCAGAGTGCTTGTCCAACCAAGGCTCCAAGGACTAATAACTCAACCCACAACCAAAGGAACATGAGAACCAACTAGAAAACAAAAGTAAAACCCACAACACCATGGCTATCCAAGAAAAGGCAAGGCTAATCAAATCCACCATCAATCCAAGCATTCCTCCATGCCCATGATAGATCATGACAAAGAAACCACATGTATATTCCATGGATGTCAAAACTATCAAGGAAATCATATATGCAAATCAATACCTATAAAGCAATCCCATTGTAGCTTTTTATCTCTATGTCGTCTTTCTATGTCCTACTATTCCTTGACTTCTTTCTCTAAATCCAAATTATGACACACTCCTCCAAGAGTGCTCCATGAAAACTCTAATTGTCCAAGAGTACGAGAGAGAGAGAGTAGACAGAGAGCTCCAAAACTAAATTGAAAAAAGTCTAAAAATTGATTGTCATAAGCCTTTTTATTAATGAGACCTCTTGGTCTTCAATTTTCAATTATGTTCCTTCATTTTCCACCTCACATGCAGTGTGTGACCATTTACCTTCCTTTTTTCCTAATTTATGTTGTTTTCATAAATAAAATGCCAATTAATGCCTCATGCCTTTCCAAAACCTTTGTGATTTCCTTTGCCAATTTCCTTAGCCATTACTTAATCACAAGTGATCTCATCTCTATGATTTTTATCAAGATTAAGATTGGAATACATGTCCCATCACAATGCTTATTATTTTTTTTTTATTAACTTTATTACATGGATTTTTCACTAGGGTTGTTACAGAACACTCCCCCTTGGGGGAACACCATCCTCGATGTTCAACAACACCTACAACCAACAAAACTGTTGTATGAAATATATATTGCCCATGGAGCTTTATAACCTAGCTCATTGTAGTATTTACAATGATCAACCTCTTGAGAAACAACCAACATGACAACATAACAACATGACAAATATAAGGACATGACACCCATACTGCTTATTGGACCTTTATAACACAGCTCATAGCAGTATTTACATCCATATATACATGTACATATACCAAAACAGATACCAAAAACATATGCGAAATCACTCGCTCAACCAACGAATAAAGAAGGATACATAGTCAACATATGATCTTCCATCTCCCATGTAGCTTCATCAGGCCCAAAGTGCTTCCACTGCACTTTAACCTGCTCGATTTCTATGTTCTAGAGCCTGAGCATCTTTCTCTGTAAAATGCACTAAGGTTCCATCTAGAATTATCCTTTTGGCTCCACCTGTAATGCAAACCAATCAGTCACATGATCAAAATCTTTAACGCAATTCTTAAGCAATGACACATGGAAAACATCATGTACTTTCACTATCGAAGGCAGTGCAAGTTGATTAGAGACTGGTCCAACCCTCTCAAGAATCTTGAAAGGTCTACAAAAATGAGGTGCCAACTTGGCCCATGATCCAATCATTAAGGATATCTTCTTGGGCTTGATGCGCAAGTACATTTGTTCCCTAACCTTAAAATCCTTAAACCGCTTGTTCTAATCTACATAGATATTATGCGTATCTTTTGATGCCTTTAAATTATTATTGATTACCTTCATTTCTTGTTCCATCTCTACCAACATGTCCATTCCAATCAGCACCCCGTTAACTGGATCACCCCAACTAATGGGAGAGTTACAAATCCACCCATACAATACCTCAAATGGTATCATCCTCAAAGATCCCTGCTACCCATTGTTGTAAGCGAATTCAACCAATGGAAGATACTCTTCCCACTTTCGTTGTTGATGTCACATACATCCTCAACATATCCTCCAATAACTCTTTCCAGAACTTAGAAGTGAACTTGGAATCCCTGTCTGACACTATATTCTTTGGTACACCATGAAACTTCACTACATCTCTCATCTGTGCTACATCATTAGCTAAATACTTATACTTCACTAGAATGAAGTGTGTTACCTTTATCAATATGTCCACCATAACCTGATGGAATCATGTAGTCTAGATGTCCTCAGAAAACCTGTGATAAAGTCCATGTAAATGACCAACACTTCCACTTTGGAATCGTAATCAGCTATGGCAGTCCACATGGATGCTTACACTGAGCCTTTACCTGATGAAAATCCAAGCATTTGACCACAAACTCTACCACATCCTTCTTGAGATTCGACCAATAATAAAAAAATTTCACTGTTGTCAATGTCCTCTGATATCCTAGATGACCTAAATATAACTTAGCATGGCATTCCCTAATGATAAGCTTCTTGATCTTACTATTGTCTGCCACATATATCTTGTCCCTAAATCTGACCAAGTCATATGTTGTGATACGTTAGTCCCCATCCTCTATACTAGTACCTACACCTATACCTATACCTATACTCTATTGTAACCTATGCATAAGCTCCATGTAACTTTCATCCTATTGACCTACCTGTAGGATCCGATCTTATTAATCTATCCCATAAGAGCTCATAGCTACTATGTGATTTACATGTATCTACCTGCTAAGAGCATCTGCAACCTTGTTCTCTTTACCTTTAATATACTAATCTCGAAGTCGAACTTACTGATTGTGGCCAACCATATAACTTGCCTAGAATTCAAATTCAGTTGGTCAAATAGATATCTCAATCCATTGTAATCAATCATCAATATGAATCGCCTACCAAGAAGATAGTGCCTCCACATCTTGAAGACATGGATGATCACTGCCAACTCAAGATCATGTTTAAGATAATTTTCTTGTGCTCATTCAATTTCCTTGATTCATAGCATACTACATATCCCTCTTGCGTAAGGACTCCACTAAGTCCTCTCATGCAATAATCATACATACCACAAATTATTTGTTCGGGTCTACAATATTTAACACTTGAGCATTCATCAACAACTACTTTAACTGCTCAAAACTTGCCATACATTCCTCTGTCCTCTCAAAATTCTCACCTTTCCTTTGCAATTATGTAATTGGATAAGGAATGCGAGAGAATTTCTTGATGAACCTCCTGTAATAACCTGCTAACCCCATGAATGATATTACCTCATCCACATTTTGAGGAGCTTCCCATTCCATGATACCAATTATCTCCTTTGGATCCCCTACTATGCCTTATTTGGAAACCACACGCCCCAAATAGTGTACCTTTGTATGAAAGAAATTGCATTTTCTTTCTTGAACTCATCCGGAAAATATCCCCTATCACTCCTCTTGTAGGGGTGATAATAGTGATGATCATGATACCTGTCACAACGAGAACTAGTACCTATGTCCATCACCTCTCATATCTGGGGTGTCCAAAAATTTGCCATATTTAATCGTGTCATCCCTATCTGACCTATTCCCACCATGATATCTACTTCCATATGTTCCATTCATCCTATCCTCCTATCCATGGCTAATCCAAGGTGGTCCCTATCTCTACAATTCTGACAAACTCTAAAGAATTATTGCATTGATTGCTTCTTGTTTCTCCTGTGCCTGCATGATTCTGTCATTATCTACTTTGCAACTCCTTATTTCTTCCTTCAAGCTTCTCAATGTGTTTGCTAAGTTAGAAGAGTGCGTAACACCGTGTTGCGTGTATGATCCATAGGGAAAGTCTTGGGAAATGTAGCCTACCATCTTTTTATTCATCTTTGTTGTTTTCTTCCTGCAAGGTATATCATGTCAGCTAAAAAAAAATATAAACATAATCAACATACCTCAATATAGTTTGGGGAGGATATCTCATATGCAACATTAGCCATATTAGCACAATACATGTATAAAGATAATCATAACAACATATATATGTCATCCTAACCATAGTCCATTCATCATTGCATGACCATATCAACCACACATCATGACATCATGCATGACAACTATAACCATGTCAATGTATGCATAATAAATATATGTACCACATGCATGCATACACGATACATATAAACATTTTCATGCATAACCAGTTCATAACCGATCTATACTTAAGATAAACACATCCAACAAAACACCATCCACTTTCACATGGAGACACCACTTCAAACATGACCAACACGATGCATATGAAAAAAACACATAAAACACAAGCATAAAGAACACATATGCCACCAACATGAATGCATGACCAACACACCACCCATCTAGCCCAAAGGGTGAACCAAGCTCTAATACCATTATGTGACCACCCTCCACCCACCTTTACCCAACTTAATTGGTCCACTAGTGTAAAAATGTGACAAGAAGCTACTGTGATCTTATTCAACTCCCCATGTACAGTTACAGAATTGGAACCAACACAACACAGCCAATATGACCTTTTGCACATGTCACAAATCCTACAAGAAACTACCAACCCTTCCAGGTGATCAATCCCTAAGACAACTTGATACTTCTATGCCCTAGAGCCTCAATGGCTCCCATGACACGGGCATGCATATGGCTAGGGTCCTCCAGTCGGTCTCACAGAAAGGGCATGCGAGCGGTTAGGGTCTTTTTTAGTTAGTTCAGAGTTGGCGACCCCGGATTTTGTGCCACTTTTTTAGGGCCAAGACTCAGGTGACTTCCCAAAACTTCATGGAACTTCCGTAAATGAAAAGTAACATCAAAATACTGATACAAATGAAAATACTTCAACAAATACTTGACTAGATCCCTACTAGCCATGATAGGCATTTTTTCAAACATGTCACAAATATGTAATCTACAGGTCATAACAAAAAATATGAGTATAGAGGTGTTGGATCAAGGGGGCTTGGACCTAGCTGTAGAGTGTACTATGCAACAACAAAACCCTCAACCACTGGCCCTTGCAGCAATGACCTGCAAGCAGATCATAGTCTCACCCGAAGTGGTTATGGGAGGTTGCAGAACCAGGTTTCTGTAGCCAGAGGGATATGCGCGTTGTGGCACCCATGTGTTTACTTGTTTATTGGACCTATCTACAACCCTTACATGAATAAATAAATTCATGTTGATGATTTACTTCCTAGATTTTCACTTGTCACATAAACATGTAAGAAAATAGTAAGACAAGTATGTTTTCACATAATTAAGTAAAAAGCATGCATAACAATATGTATAAACACATAGAATAAACATAGATACATAAGTTTTTGTCGAAACTTATTCTTGTTTTATTAAGATAGATCTTCAATACATACAGCTTATTTGACCTGCGCACCCAGCTACAGGTGGTCTGTGCACTCAACTACAAACTCTTCAAGGCCTCCATGCACTCATCTATGAAGCCTTCTCCTCAAGCCCAAAACACAGACTAAAGATAGAAAATATCAATGATTCATCTATGACTTCCCTACTATATTAGTATCCTTGACGAAGTATTACATTTCCTTATATAGATTTCATTACTACAAGACCATGGTCCACATACTATGGATCCAACAAAATAATAAACTAACACCCAATACCTGTTACAAAATGAGGGGCTTTGACCCACCCCAAAGCCCCTAATCATCATGCGGTAAACATAACTTCATGGGCTCTGCGTGCTACGCTCCTCAAAATGTAGATTCTTTGACCAAAACTGGACCAACTTGGGCTGCACCCAATAGGCCCCCAACACTCACATGTCATCCATCCAGAGTCACTCAACTACGATGCCATTGATCTTCGCTGCAATACCATTGTAGATTGTGTTGTACTACTGGACTATTTTTGCTACCTGTTTCTCCTCTTAGCACACCTCCTCGAGTAATGCCTTTGTAGTTGGACCAATAGTCCTTTGCAGTATTTCTTTCTACCTTTCCTTTAGCTGCTTGAGCCTTCCATCCACTATCTACAAAAGTTGGAGGGCCTCATCTTGCCATGGATGAGTCCTCGCTTGCAAGATATTCTCCTTCCTCCAAGGATCTTCTATCTATGTTTGGAGATTCTTTCCTTCAATAATGATGGAAAGCCTCTACGAGACTAGTGGTGTCTTCGTAGTTGCCAGGATCTCTTCCTATTGCTTCTGCTTCACCTGTATCCCCTCCTCGATCTTCTGAATGTTTGGATCCTCCTAGAGTGAGGTCCAAATCTTCATAGTGTCATTAATTAATTTTCCACAGTCTTCTAGTGTGTCAAAGATGCCTTTCAAAGCTGATTTTAGGTCCTTATCCCTTTGCTCCCATACTTCTGGTGGTGTGGTTGGCTGCAGTCTTATTTGCAGCTTAGAAATATGTACTTCATTGTAAAATTTCATCGATCATATTATTTGACTCTTTTATTTGAAGGGCGAGCTTCACAATCGTCTCTACTGGTGGTTCATATTCATGTACCTTCACGTCTGGAACTATGCTACAAGTGTCTGCAATGGATTTTTCCAATTGATTTTGTTGCTTCCATACCTCATCTATTTTCTTAGCCAACTGATCTAGCTCCTTTTTCAGTGAAGCTTTCCCCTTTTCAACCCGACTAGTCCATAGTGAAGTTGGTTGTTCCCACTCTTGTAGCTCAGTTGTTATACTCTGGTAGAATTCATGTAGTACCTTAATCAATAGCATGGAAATGTTCATGTTGACATTGCTCTAGGCTTTAGCTCATTCCTTTCCCTCTGGTGCTTTGAACTGTAGTGCTCTAGCTGACACCCTCAAGATCCTACACCAAATGTTGTCTTTATTAATCACTCTACATGTAGTGGCTAAATTTTGTACTCTAGTTATCTTGTTGTCTGTGGTAGTTCCTTCAACTCTGCAATGCCCTGTTGAACCTTAGCCAAGATTGTTCTATAGCAATCATCAATTTTGTCCCAAGTTTCTACTCTTACCTCTTGGACCTTTTCCCCAACCTCATTGATGTCCCGATTAGTGAAGACAAGTGGTATGAAACCCCTATATTTGTCTGCCACCTTCTTTTTCCTGATGCATGGACTGGTTGTTGTAGGTGCTCTCTTTTTAATCATGAATGGTAACTCCTCTAGTACTCCTTCATTAATGAGGGGTTCCTGAGTACCATGTTCATGTTTTGTCTCTATATCTTCCATGCCTTGTTCTCTTTCTGTATCCTTTCCACTTGAACCTGCATCCTATGGAGTACCGTTCTCTATTCCAACATCTTCACTGGGTGGAGTCATCCACTCTGTTGACCAATGTTGTACTACTATGAGTAAGTCATCCTCAGTTTCTAAATATGGAAATGGGTGTCATGTTCTTGTCGGGTCCTTCCATGCATTCACATAGACTCGATGGAAGCCTACTTTAAAGTTTGCGATGGTGCAATATTTCCTATATAGACTAGGTGACAAACTTGGGTGTTGATTCCCCACCATGTGTAAATCCATCAATAATATTATGAAGAAAATGCTATTTTCCATCACACGCAATAGCTCCTTAGTATAACGAAGGAAGGAAGACTTCGTTGCTTCACAAACATATGGTTCGATAGGAGGAAACAACGAGTTCTCTGACTCCTTCCATGCAATTAGTGTGATCATAATGATTAACCATGCATAATGAAATGCCTTCCCTTCCTCCTACGCCTCCCTGTAGTCTTCCAAAAACTGTTTACAAAAATAGGTGACCCAGTTAAACTAGACCCCAATGCTACACTGTGTAGCCAAAGAAACCATGGCTGTGGAAGCCTCGTTTTCCCTACACTTCCACATGATATTTCCTGCCAAGATGTGCATCGTGAAGTGCACCCCTTGGTCGCTAATAGAGTTGATATCGTATCTAAACAATTTCTTGACAATTCTGAACTTATCCTTCATTGTTTGTGCCATATCCTTGTCTTGATTCTTGCCCAAAAATTCTTTTGTGAGGTCTTTTCCTTGGTGAGGCAATCATGTAATATTTTTGATCAAAATTTTATCTATTGGGATCCTAGTCCCTAGCTTGAGTCATCCATCATGTACTAATGTGAGAAGATGTCGCACATAAGCTGTATTAGATGTGCTTGTACTGAAGCGTGGCGTAAGTAGCATATTTAATCGGCCTTCTCTCTACAACCATGCAACCCACTGGTGCAACTCCAACCTTGTAACTCCACTTTATGGGTATAATACCCATTCCAGGTATCTACTTGGTTCAAACTGTGGGTATTTTCTCTGATCATTGAAATCCCATTCCTCCATCTTTAGCTATGTGATCTTCCCCAACACTTCACCATCAAACGACACTTCCTCTAGTAGCAATCGTGTGAACATGCCAAACTTTATATCTTTTGGATCCTTGACCAACTTGGTGCTCTTTTTCCTTGATGGCATGTAAGGTGGGAGCACAAAGGGAATTTTTTCTTCGTCTCTCTCTCTCCATCCGATGCACCTCAGCCTCTTCCTCACTATCATGAATCTCTTGCGGTTCCTTATGCTAGATTGGTTTCTTTCCCTTCTACGCAGGTTTTTTTCGCTTTTCCTCCTTGTTCTTTATTCATACTTCCTTCTATGTCTTCTTCCTCGAAGATGTCCTCAGTTCTATCCCAAATACCTCAGCTGGCCTATTTTCTTGTTTCTTTTGTAGCTATGCTTCTTTGGGTATCTTCTTTCTGGATGACCTCATGCACCTTGGGGACATGGGTACACTTGTTGTTGCAATTTGACTAGCCTGGGCTTCCATGACTCCTGCTAGCCCTTTCTTTGCAAATTCTCTAGAAATTTCCTTAAAGCTTCTCTCAAACATGTAGTAGCTCATTTTTGTCACACTTAGTTCCAACTTCTCAAATTCTCTAGAAAAGATTGTGTAAAATGTGGCTCGGGATATGGTTTTTATAATGAATTTTAATTTCCAACCCCATGATTGACTAAGATATTTCTCATTCAATGTATATATGGTGATAGATTCGGTCAGCTGTGCTTCATAAATGCATTTCTGTCGCGCCCTTTAACAAAAACTTCCTTTTAACAATAGCTTTTTCCTCCCAACGGTCATATTTCCATCCAACTTCGATGAACATTCCCTTGTGGCATAGTCATCCTTTCCTTGTTGCAGTTCCTTCGGACTTTGTCATATTCCTTAGTATCACATAGTAATCTCCCTTCACCGAAGTCCCTTTCTGCAAAGTAGTTTATAGTCTCTTGCCCACTTTCAATTGCAGGTGGTACTAAGACTTTCTTCCCTTCATTTTTCAGTGCGAATTTCCAGGGATAGAATCATCCCTATATACTTTCAATCTACTACCAATCACTCATCATGGAATCAGCTATCCATTTAACTTTGCAAGTTGAATTGCACCACCATCAGATATGTACTTGATGATATATGGTCCTAACCAATGTGCTTTAAATTTTCCTGGGAACTTCATGAATTTGTTGTCATATAATAGTACAAGATCTCATTCCTTGAATGTCTTCTTCTTGATGTGCCTATCATGCCAGGCCTTCTCCCTTGTTTTTTGCACTTGCTGATGGAACCTTGCTATGAACCTATCTTCTTCTAGAGCTAGAAACTATGACATCCTTTCCTTCATAATGTCAGGGTCTTCCATATCTGTTAAAATCCTCAAACTTTGTGCAATGTATTCCATAGGAATAATTTCCTCTTGTCCATATACCAACCTAAAAGGTGGTTGCCCTGTCAATTTCTTTCATGTTGTCCTGTATGCCCACAACACCGTTGGAATCCTCAAATCCCAGTCATCTTTTTTCACATTTCATACCTTGGTCAATGCATTCTCTAGAATCATATTGAAAGCTTCCACTATTCCATTTCTCTAAGGATGATAAGGAGCGCTCTTCTAGTGGTAAACATGAAATTCCTCAGTCAATGCTTCAATGATCTTATTCAACAAGTGTGTCCCTTGGTCACTCATTAGAATCCTTGGGCAACCAAATCTGGACAATATATATTCAAAGATGAGCTTCATAGTAGTTTTTTTTTTGCAATCCTTCACTCATTGTGCTTCGGTCCATCTTGTCAAATAATCAATTCTAGTGATTATATACATTGCACTAGTCCTTTTCCCTGGTGGACTGATAGATATAACAAAGTCAATAGCCAATTTATCAAAAGCCTACAAAGTTTCCTGTGGTAATAGTGGCATCCCATCTCTCTTATGTGGCTTCCCTGTACTTTGACATACATCACGTGATTGAAAAAATTCTTTTGCATCCTTATGTATTGTGGGCTGCCATAACCCAACTCTCAATATTTTCTATGCGGTGGCCTTTCCTCCATAATGTCCACTTGCAACTCCTCCATGATACTTTGTTAGAATACTCTGTCTTTCATGTTCAAGGATTTATCTACACAATATTTCATCCAGCCCCATTTTGTATAAGTGTCCAACAATCAACGAGAAATCAGCTGCTCTGACTACCAACTCCTCCTTTTGCTTCTTAGTGTACTCCGTGGGCACCATTCATGTAGCTAGAAACTAAATAACATCCACAAAGTGATCATCTATGACTTTGATTGTGAATGACTGCACATTAGGTAGGTTATAGTATATACGTGTGGGTTCTTCTCCTATCTCTATCCTTGATATATGATCAAGCCTAACATTCAATGTTCTTGGCTTCACTGCAACCTTGAAGTCATACTCCTGGAACAATAACAACCATCGACATATTTTCCCTCCTAAAATAGGCTTATTCACCAAATATTTCAGTGCAAAGTGATCAATAAACATCTTGAAATGCGCTCCCAACAAATAGTGTCTGAACTTATGTAATGCATATACCATAGCTAACCCCTCTCTTTCTATTGTTCTATAATTCTTCTCAGCCTTGGACAATTTCTCCTACTCCTGGCTACGCTAGTAATATACCCAATGCTATGCAAGATGCATCAACATGCACATGAAACTCCTTATTCAAGTGAAGGAAAATCGGAATAGGCACTGTCACCATATTCTATTTTAGTACATCCAAACTTTTCTAGCACTCTTCGATCCACTGAAAATTCACATCTTTCTTTAGCAATTTCTCCATCGGCACAGTTATATGCATATACCCCTTCATAAACTTTTTGTAATAGCCAGTGTGTCCCAGTGTTGTGTACAATTGTCTTACTACTTTCGGTGTTGGCAAGTTCACAATAACTGTGATCTTCGCAAGATCCACCATTAATCCCTTCTTACAAACTACATGTCCCAACAAGATACCAAATGGTACATAGAAGACACACTTTTCTAAGTTCAATGATATCTGGTATTGTTTAGATGTATCAAGCATCAACCTCAAGCTCATCACATGCTTCTTAAATATCCCAAATACTATCCAATTGTTGAAGTAAACTTCCAAAAAATTGTGTATATTTTCTTTGAAGGTTACAACTACAACTCTAGAAAATACGACGAGAGCATTATTCAGACCAAAAGGCATCATTGTGTATTGGTAAGAGGCCCATTCTGTAGCAAAGGTTTTTTTATGTCTATCCTCTCACACAATTATGATCTGATGGTACCCCAAAAAGCCATCTGTGAAAGAATAGACCTCTTATCCTCCTACATTGTCCAATACTTCGTCTATAAATGGTGTAGGGAAGGGGTCATGCAAACATGCATCATTCAATTTTCTCAAGTCCACACAAATCCTGATTTCCACTTTTTCCTTCTTTTCCTAAACCACCATGGGAATTACCCATTCAAACTCTTCAACAAGTTCAATGATCCCAGCTACTATCATCTTGTCTAATTCCTCCTTCACCTTTTCCTTATATTTTAGGTTAAGTCTATAAGGTCTCTGCTCGACAGGCTTCGCATCGGGTTTCAGAGGAATATTCATAACTCCCAAGTCTCATAATATTCCCTTCATATCTAAGAAATTAGTGGGAAACAACTCCTAGTACTCATACAAAATATCTGTTATCTTGTTGACTGTGTCTTCATCCCAGTAATATCCTACCATTTCAAACTTCGACTCATCCTCTGATCCTATATTCACCCTCTTTGTCTTTAGTGGCTTTGTTATATGAGCCATCTATATTCTAGGTCCATTCACTTCACAGTGACCTTCAGATTTTGGGATGTCGATATTGCAAGGATCTTCCTCCTCTTCTATAGTGATATTGTAGCATTCCATTACATTCCATAATTGCGTGGCCCAATTAGGTTTCCATGTACATGGAACTTCATTTTCAAAAATCTTCTTCTTAACTATCTGAAGGGTTGCATCTATATGTGGACAATCATCCTCAAAGCCAAATGTCATTATAAATCCATCAACCATCTCTGCCTAGCTCATAGTACCATGTCACAATTCTGTTTCCAAATACCAAGTCTGAGGAATTGTCTCAAAGGTATGGATGTAACCATGCACCCATTCTTCTCGCGGAATTTATTTCCATGTTGTCATACAAAGTTGTATGTGTTCTATAGGATCAGTTTGACCATAATACTTATCTTCGAGTTCTATTTCTTCTTGACCAAACCTTTCCCACATCAATATTCAACATTGTTTCCAATCTCCTATGTTCCTCTTATGTGTACCCCACCATCTAGCAGGAGTATCTCTTAGGGCTAGATCCCGAGCTAACACCCTTTGAAATTCTCGCACCTATCTTTCATAATGTCTAGAGAAAGTATCGACATTACCCAAACCATCATAAAAAGGTAAATCACATACATCTACTGTCATACAACACACTTCTTTAGTGATCCTTGCACATCACCTTGTAGACACTTCATGTAACCTATTTTCCTAGTTTTTTAATTCCTCTTCTGAATCTGAAGTGCAGAAAATGTCTTGCTCCCAACCCAATTTTTCGTTTGCAGTAGGGTTGATCCATTCTTCTCTTTTTGTTGTTATCTGATAAATGTCGTCTATGTCACCTACGTTGTACTCCTCTTTAACATGTTCAGTATACCTCTCCCCCTATGATGGATCTAATGGAACGATTACTCTCTCATTGTTGCTTTCAAATATTATTTTCCTTTTCTTCAATCTAATTATAGCCATGTTAGAAAATGTCCAATCCAATCCAAGCAACACATGATAGGGAGTACTATCATCCACAATTTCAATCACTTCAAAGTCAGTAGTAGTGCACACTCCTTCAATGTCTACCACGATACCTAACAACCTTCCTAGAGGAACAATCTTCTATTGGTTCACCATCTTCAGCTAGATCGATGACCATTGCAACTTCATTTTACCCATCTATTCCCAATTCTGCTTCGAAAAGACATTGGCATCAGATCCTAGATCTAGGATAACCTAATCCATGTCATATTCTCCAATATGTGTAGTAAGCCTCATTTCTTTCTCAATCCTCTTCTTGCATCGATGTAGGTTGTTTACTGCATGCATCTCACTCGGTGACACTTCCTTAGAAGCATAAGAGTTTATCAATTCTTTCAATCCCTCCACAACTATCTAGTTTCTTAACAACTTCATGCAAGTGTTTAGAAAAGACTTCAAAATATCCGGATCCACATCTTCTTCCATAGCTGGTACTATCCCGTAGTTATTCTTTTGTGTTGGCTGCATGGTAGAGGTCGAAGCCCCATCATCCATAAAGCTTTGCCTCGCCTCCAAGAATACTTTCTTTACCTTGTGAATATCAAATGTAGGAGCTTTTTCAGTATTTTTTCTTACCCATGTCGATTCAGCTTCCTTTTTCCCATTGGCTTTATCATTTCCAGTAGTATCTTCACTTCTTGTTACAATGTCGATGCGCGGTTGATCCTCCCTTGACTTAGTGCTCATCATTTTAAGATTTGTTGCCGGCTTCTGGTTCCTTTTCTCATGTATCTTCACGATAAGGACGGGACATTCTTCTATCACGTGATCAAAAGACTTATAGTAGCTATAAGTTGTTGTAGGGTTCTAATAGTCTCTTGCAAAGTGCCCTGTCTATTCACAGTTATAACAGATAATCTAGCCACATCCTCGACCAGATCCTCCTCCTCGTCCTCATGCTCATTCTTGGAAACCTCCTTGGGCAACATTCTGGCTCGTCTCCTCGTGTGTATGTCCTTCAGCTTGCAGTCCATCATCAAGTCATAACTTCAACAATTTCTTTCATCATGGCCTATTGATTTAAAAAATTTGCGAAATAGTTTCTTTGGGGTCTGTATGTACTTTTGTAATAAATATAAATATTTAGAGCGATGTTGCCCTCTTTTTCTACAAATCGCACACCACAAGCTTGATCCTGGGTTCACTAGATTAGGTGCTCCAGTTTCCTAGTAATGTCTGAACGTAGGGAACTGATCCTTATAGTGGCCCTTTGCTTTTCATTTTGTGCACTATACTTCTGATTTGGTCTCTTTACCTTTATTGGGATCTTGATATTCCAAGGTCAAACTTACTAGCTGGATATGAATATGCTATACTCCTACATGAGTATCTCTGATCGGTGAAGCTTCCAGCTTCATCGCAATATCTAATGCTTCAGCTTGAGTCACAATCTTCTACTGTGTCAAGGGTAACCTGATATGTGGCAGTAGCTCAGCTATAAACCACTCCATATGTTTTTTTGGAGGTATGTTAAAGCTCACTTGTCCCATTAATACCTTGAATCGTTGATCCAACTCCCACAGAGACTTAGTAGCTAACTATTTGATCTCCTTCAATTTTGTAATGCACTGTGACTCTGACTTCGACTTCCTGAATTCTGATACCAATGCTTTCTTGATATCAGCTAATGAAGAATCCAGGTTAGTCATAGAGTAATTCATGTACCATGTCAGTGCTCTTTCTTGCAATATCTTGATAAGCTGCACCTTCGTTACATCTCCATCAACAATCTATCTTGCTTTCCATACTGCATCAACTACAAACTAGAACTGGCTAGGATACTCTGATCCAAGTCCTTTAAATATAGGTAACTTAATGTCATCGACCAATTTTATTCTTGGGGGTTGGGGGGGTAGGGGAATTATGGGGAGGGGGATGGGGGTAAGAGGAGTAGATGGATGGGGAATCCCAAAGACACCCTGATTTTTGTCAACGCCTAAGTTCAATGCACCTTCAAGATGGGAGGGGGAATATTGTGGGGTTTTGGGGTTACTTCCTTCTTCTTCACTCTCAGACCCACCTAACAAGGGACTATAGCCAGTCTCAATAAATTTCTTTGGTATGTGCTCTACTCTATATTGCTTCCCACTTCGTGCAGATCCTGGTTCAAACTTATTCCTTCTTCACCCAAAAACTAATATGTTTGCATTTGTAGTATGCCCTTTTCACATAAAATCATTTTAATCCACAGTTTCAAAGAGTTCATATACTTACCTCGCAGACCCTTGAAAGATCCTCGTTGAGCTTCATTGTAATATATTGTTGTGTCTATTGTGAATTCAATGATAAATCCTCCCAAAATTCTATCGATGCAGAAATCAACAACTATTGAGATACTGTTATTGACGTACTTGAGTGATTGTATCAATACAAAATTCCACTCCTTAGGTTCATCTCCCTTAAAACAAGTCTTATGCTCAGTCAACTTTGATACCCACTCATACAGTTCAATGTGAAATGAACCAAAGAATATTTCGTATTGTTTTTCGAAGATATACTTCTGCAACCAGCTTTTAGTTGACAATCATGGATTTTTTTTCTCTTGAACTGGAAATTCTCACTCTTTTGGTTCAACTCACTCTTGGATTTTGTTCTTCAATGGATGCCAAAACATATCCCTCAAACAAATCATCGTTCCGGTAATAGAACCATTTTTTGGCTCAAGGGGGCTCAGACCCATGTTCAAAGTGTACTGCGCACCAACAAAACCTTCAACTAGTGGCCCTTTTGGCAACGACCTACAAGCAGATCGCAGTCTCACCCGAAGGGTTTATGGGAGGTTGCAAAACTAGGTGTCTGAAACTAGTGGAATATGTTTGCTATGGTGCATGTGTGTTTACTTATGCCTTGGACCTATCTACAACTTCGCATGCATAAATAACTTCGCGCTATTGATTTACTGCCCATATTTGTACTTATTGCATAAACATATCAAAAAATAGTATAACATGTATTTTTTTGCATAATTTAGTAAAAAACATGCATAACAATATGTATAAACATAGATACATAATATTTTGTCGAAATTTCTTCTTATTTTATTAAGATAGATCTTCAATTCATACAACTTCTTCGACCTACACACCAAGCTTTAAGTGGTCTATGCACTCAGCTACAAACTCTTCAAGGCCTCCGCACACTCAGTTGTAGAGCCTTCTCTTAAAGTCAAAAATACAAACTAAAGGCAGAAGATATCAATGATTCATCTATGACTTCCTTACTATATTACTATCCTCTACAAAGTATTACATTTCCTTATATAGATTTCATTACTACAATACCATGGTCCACATACCATGGATCCAACAAAACAATGAAATAACACCCAATACTCACTACAAAATGAGGAGCATTGGCCCACCCCAAATCCCCTAAACATCGCACAGTAATGCAACTTCGAAAACTCTATGCGGTCCACTCCTTAAAATGTAGATTCTTTGACCAAAATTAGACCAAGTTGGGTTGCACCCAACAAGAGGTCTCATACTTATCTAATAATTGCTAAGAAGTATTGAGGCTTTATCACAACAGTGGAATTATCATCTTTTAGGCCATATATTCATTGTACATTCATTTACTAATCAAAACATGATGAGAGCCATAAATCATCACTGTCATAAAACATGCACATAACCAACATATAAACCACATGAATAATAAGGATACAACAGCCATAGAATCGACATATGAACCAATATATTTACACATAAAATACCAAGTAGAAGGAATGTTTATTAATGAATGCATAGGTTGACCATGTATGGTATTTCCACGAACCAACCAAACATAGACTAGGTTGAACCAAATCTTTCTTTCAGCTAGTCAACCCCGTGCCATATTCCAAGCATGAGTGTGGGATCTCATTGAAAACAAACAAAAAATCCAAAACATGGCTTCCAGAGGCCAAACCCTGTCAATCCTCAACTAGTGATTCTACCTTATAGTTCGACATCACTAACCATCACTGGATGGGTCTCTACCTAAGTTGTCTAGGGCTGCAAAGAATTTGTACAACCAAGGCTCCAAGACTAGTAACTCAACCCACCAAGGGCTCCAGATATTTTGTCCAACCAAGGCTAAAGGAATAGTAACTCAACTCAAGCTATTACAGGGCTTAAGAGAATTTGTCCAACCAAGGCTTCGGAAATTAATAACTCAACCCATAACCAAAGGAACATGAGAACCAACCAGAAAATAAAAGTAAAACCCACAACACCATGGCTATCCAAGAAATATAAAGGCTAATAAAATCCACCATCAATCCAGGCATTCCTCCATGCCAATGAAAGATGATAACTAGGAAACCACATGCATGTTCCATGCATGCCAAAAATAGCCAAGGAAATCATATATGCAACTCAATACCTTCAAAGAAATCCCATTGTAGTTGTTGATCTCGATGTCCTCTTGCTCTTTCCTTTTTGCTTAAATCCCAAGTATGCCGCACCTCTAAGAGTTCTCCAAGAAAACTTTAAGTTTCCAAGAGTATAAGAGAGAGAGAATAGAGAGAGAGCTCCAAAAATGAACTGATAAAAATCAGCGAACTCATCCTCAGAAGCCTTTTTATGAATGTGGCCTATACTTCTTCAATTTTCCATTATTTTCCTTCATTTTCCTCTTGACATGCAATCTGTGACCTTTCACCTTCATTTTCTCCTAATTTCCATTATTCTCATAAATAAAATGCCAATTAATGCCTCATGCCTTTCCAAATTATTTTCCATTTCCTTTCCCAATTTCCTTAGCCATTAATTAATCACAAGTGGTTCCATCACTATGCTTTTGCCCAACATTCAGCTTGGAATAAGTGTCCAATCACCATGGTTATTATTTTTCCTTTATTAACTTTATTACATGGAGTTTTCACCAGGGTTATTACACAAACAACTCTTAAAATTTTCAAAACCATATAGCTCTTAAAATAATCATGGGGAAAGCATATGGAGCACACCAGTCATTGTCTCATCCATCAACAACTCAAGTTGTGAGTTGTTGCATCATTGGACAAGGGATATCCACTACATATCTCGTATTGGTTATGGCTCTGATATCATTTGGAAATGGTAGGCACTATACAACAGGATAGATCAAGTACAAATGTTTGAACCATTCCATTTTCCATTAAATGTGATAGAGAACCCTAAATATGGTAGTAATTAGTAAGTGTGAAAGGGTAAAAAAATTATATAATAAGAAGTCACTCTTGAAATCGGATACATTAATGTAGGGGCAAGTCATTAGATCAAAATTTTTAATTAAATATGATTAATCTATCCCCAAACACATTAATATTATTAAATGTGAGATTTGATCGAACACATTAATTATAAAAGGTATTGCCATTTTTTTTAAACAAACTTTTAAACTGAAACATTGCAATTATTTGCTTCACATAAACTTTGTTATATTGATTTAGGTATAACACTTGTTATGAAAGTATATTTTAAATCATGAAATTACCTATTCCAATCACTCTAAGAATAGAACCATAATTTTTTTATAGTTCGAACCTAACCTCAAAGTTTAACTGCATTTAGTATGGTGCAGTCATAAGATTCATCTCTAAAGTTGTGAGTTGATAAAAAAGTGGAAAGCTACCAAAATCATTTGCACATGATGAACATTAACAGGGTCCTTCCTAATTCACAATAATGTAATGTTTCAAACGTTGGTGGGAAAATTAAACTTGAAAAATCAAACTACACGATGAAATCAAAGCGAAATTGAAAAGAAAATCACCTACCCATGATGAACATTACGAGGGGCCTTCCAGATTACGAGCATGTAATGTTTCAAAATTTGATGAGAAAATTCTACCTGTAAAATCAAATCATAGGATAAAATCAAGGAAAAGCGAAAATGAAATTGAATGCCACGAAATTGTATTCTCATATCTAGAATTTAGTCGACAGGCAGACCTTGAACGTAGACCTGGCCATTGGCTAATAGCATGAGCGTTCAAGTTTGATTAGAAGTCTGCTAGTGCTTTTGTGGATGGAACCTGCTGATTAAGAACCGAGAGGCAATTTGTGACCTGCTTTAGAAAGTTGGAGAGTCTAGTTCATAATTGCTTAATAGGTGGCGAAATAAATGATATTTAAACTAAATTTGTTATTATTTGGTTGGAAACTGAAAATCCATTGAAATAATTTTCATATAATTTGTTAAAATAATTTTCATATAATTTGTTAGATAATGTATAAGATTAAGAATATTCTATTGAAATCAAATCTTGCCTATCTATTTATTAAAAAATCAAAACTTCTCAAACTTACATCCAAAAGTTGAAATAGTTATCCCTATTAGCGTAAATATTAAATTTTAATGAGAATGACATTTTTTAATAATTGCTTAATTTATTATTATCATTATATTGTTCTCAAGAAACGTTAGTGTACTTATTTATTAATATAATTTATTTATTTTTAATTATTTTTTAACGTTGAAAGAATAAAAACAATATTAAAAAATAGCTTATATTTTATATGAGAAATATTTTTAGATTAAACTTCAAGGAACTCTTAGGATACCAAGGCTCGCAATTATTATAAATATAAGTAGTCCAACTAATAGAGGAAATAGTTTTTCTGGCTTAATGCATGGATATAATTACTAATGATATTGGGATTTCTTATTATTTAAAATGAACTTTTGAATGCATAAAAATATTCAACGCTCCTAGGATAGAGATATGCAAAGCCATTTAAAGACATGGAGACTAAATAATGGAAGAAATGGTTTTTTTCGCCAAAATTAGGCACTTTATAGTGATATTGTGATTTCTTGTTGTTTAAAATGCACTTTTAAATGCATAAATGGATTCAATATCATGAAAAACCCTCAAGGCACTTGAACTTGGTAAATTAAACAACTTAAACTTATTCTTCTGAAAAATATCTATCATATTTTGGACAAAATTGACTAAAAAAGTGCTCGAAAAAAGTAATTATTTTAGACTACTTCATAAAGATATAATCTTTAAGAACTTAAGAATATCAGATGTGAGAATTGAACCCTAACTTTATGTCTCCCAACCAAAAAAAAAAAAACTAATATATCAAAACTTATATTTTATTTTTTTTGTATCCCAAAGCTCATGTGAGATGTAGCTACTAGTAAACTTCTAAGATTCAAAACTGAGGGGTTTTGAGCCATGGATCTCTTAGTTTTCTCAGCACTCATATTACTTCGATCACCAATTTGGTTCCCCCCTGGTATTCTTTAATTATTTTAAACGTATTCTAAAACACATTAAATATGGTACACTATACCCATATATCAAAGGAAAAACTATTTCATAAATAATTCAATCTTCCCTTTACCAAGGCATGAGAATATATCAATAATATATTTTGATAAAAACAAATTCCCGGGAAAATAAATTGTAGTTTCTATTTTAGTGCAAAATTGATTATACATTCCAAAACTAAATTGACCTCATCATAATCAACTAATTAGCTTCTTCAATACTATAATATTTGCTTTCTATGTTTTAATAACAATTTTATAAACATTGAATTGATAAAGAATATTTTTCATTAATCTTGTTTAGGTAATCTTGATCTCATTACGAACATATTTCTATTGAGATAGAAGTGATAAGAGGAGAATTATAATGAATCTATTTTTGATTTGTGAGATGTAAAGAAACTCTTACACATAGAATCTTAAGTGTTTATATGATTATGATACATATTTACATTTACATACTTCGAAGTAATGCTTCCATGCATGTTACGTTGGCATTGATGTGTGTTGCATTGTTGCACATGTGTTGATGGTTAGCATTGATATCAACCTGGTTGGTTGGGTTGCAGGTCTGTTGATGGTTGGCATTGATGTCAACCTAATTTCTTGGGTTGCAGGTGTGTTGGATATGCATGTGTATTTGTGGTTGCAGATAGCTTGTGTATGGATGATGTATAGAGGGTCCTTGGCATGTCTATTAGCTTGGAATAGCTTTGAGATGAGATGGATGGTCCTTTGCATGTCTACTAGCTTGGACTAGCTTGGACTATCTTGGAGATAATGATGATCTCCTTGATCATGTTGCTGCATACAGATGTTAGCGGTTGCTACAGGAGTTCAAGTTGAGGAATCTTATTGATTAGTCTCCATGTCCCTGATTAGATCTTTCATGTTGATGATGTTATAATTTGGGCTTAGAGAGGATCTACTTGTGTTAGTGGATGCTTTAGATGGTTGTAAAGGTGTTGGAGCATGTATGACATGTTTAGGAGCTGCATACTATTGGCAGATATATTGTGGAGAAGTTTGATAGCTTAGATATTTAGTTTAGTTGTTGGTTGGCATCCCAGTCAACCTAGTTTGACTTGTGATGATGTTGGTGATATTGAAGTGACTTGATGAAGTGTTGCAGAGGTTCTATACACTTCCAGAGGTCCTACAAAATCTTGTTAATCTCTGGAAGAAATTTGAGCAGTTTCTGAGCAAAGTTGACTGAGTTTTGACCATCCTTAGTCCTACTTGCATGATTGCTAAGTCATGGGAGTGGCTGAAAAACTCCAGTCACATGGAGCCAAGCCTATGGGAGAGACTGAGGACTTCCAGTCACATGAAGGTTATGTTATGAGAGATACTAGGTGTTTTCATGAGTTTTTCTCTGCATTCCTCGTGCTACCAGGCTAATTTTGGTGTTGTGGCGATGTTATTGTTCGAAATGTTTCGGCATATGGTCAGAAACATTCATGGGCCATATAGAAGTTGATCAAGTTTGAAGATATCAAAGAGATAGTAGTGTTAGTGGTTGATTTTTTCAAGATATCAACAAAATCTTAAGCGTGTGAAAAGGATTGTCGAGTGATCCATAACTTGTAGCATTTACTAAGTTACTCAACACAGAAAATTGATAAATAGAGGAAGGCTTTGATTCTATTTGGTGGGTTTTTCTAGAGTGTGAGAGAATGCTATTGTTGGGGCATTGTGAGTGAGCATATATTGTTGCAACTACTCACATTGTGTTGTAGAGATATTTCAGAGTTGTAAATACAAAATTCAAAGCTTAATTGAGTTGAAGAGTGGAGAAGAATTGGTAGTAGCGAGCAGAGATTGTTGTGAGTAGAAGAGAAGAAAAATCCCTCTTCGAGAAAAGGTTTTGATTTAGATTTGATGAGCATAATGTTTAAGTTATTGGGTTTTCCATGTTGAGCAGATTGAGACCCTAGTATCAAAAATTTATGAAAAATGGTTGCATGGAGGAAGTGAAGGTGTGGAGGCTTCACTACAGACAGTGATTTGGAATTTAGTTGTAGGAAGAGTTTTCTCCATCCAATAGGAGTTGGACATTCCAATGGTAGTTGGGTGAGGATCATAGATCGTGGGAGCTTTTAGTTGATGGTAGTTAGTAGATCTGTGAGAGAATCAAATTTTCGAATTGATAGATGCCATCATACTGTAGAGGAAGCCAAGTCTTCCCACTTATGGGCGTAATCTAATCCATGTATAATTTTTTCAGCAAATTAATAAAAGAAATGAGCAGCATAGCAACAGGAGGGTGGTTTTATCCTGAAAGGGTTTCCACTAGAAATACTCATGATGTTATGTCTACATGTTTGTGTTTCTCATGGTTGTTTCTCATTGTTGTTATGATTTGAGTTTATTGATGCTTATATGTTTTAATGAACTAATGTTGTGGATTTCCATGGATATTTGAGTTTGCGGCAAAAGTTTAAATTGATCGAAATTTATATAAAGGACATCACTACTGATTCACCTCCCATCTCAGTAGTGATCATTGTTTCCCACAATTAGTATCAGAGCTAGTGCTCTTCAGTGAAGCTTGACTTCTTTGAGAGTAGATCATGGATTATGGCCAAAAGCAAGAGGAGGATGTCTCAAAAGACAGAATTTGAAGAAGGAAGAAAATCAGTCCATTGCAAAAGAAGCTATGAATTTCAAAATCTCTGTGAAATCATATGTGCCACGAGGTAATATGTTTAAAGAATATTTTAATTACAATTTTGATGATTCTATTAAAGTTGATAGTCAAGATGAGAATAATTTTGTTGTCATTAAGGCTGAATAATGAATCAACAATGGTTGTGATCAAGGAATTAGCTGCTCAAGTAGATAAATTAACAGTTGCATGTAGAGATCATAAGAAAATGTTGCATATGTGTGATGAGAAGGAGAAAAATCTCAAGGAGCTCACTACCTTGAGAACCCAGCGAGTTGATTAAAAAATAAATGAGGAAATAATGTGCAACAAGCAAAAGGAAAAGAAAGATTATGTAGAAGCGCTTGAAAATGTAGTAGGAATTTGCGAAATAAAATTGAAGAAAAATACCAGCAACTTGAAAACATTAATAGCAGCATAGTAGAGAGAAAATCTAGCTCTAATATTCAAAGATGAGATGCAAGTTTAGATGAAAAATTAACAAGATGCATTCAAAGAATCGTACAATGAAACTTGTGAGAATCCATGACAATGTTGAAGAAAAGAGGCAAAAATTTCATCAAAAAAAAGGATAGATTTTAAAGGAGGTTCTATGCCAAGAAAACCATTCACTCCTAGAATTGATAGTAGCAAATTTCAAAGAAGAAATCATAATTCATTCGCTCCTTTGATGAACGAGATTGAATGTTTCAATTGTCATTAGTTTAGACATATAACATATTTTTTTAGGAACAAATTGGACACATCCATGCAATAGTTTGGACAACAAAGAATGAGATATTCCTTATGGTAAACAAGTTTATTTAATGGTTTATGTTATTCTTATAACCATTTTGGCCATAAGGCCATTGATTGTCGGTCTAGTACAATAAATTGGAAATCTAGAATGATGAACAAAAGATATGATCCTTTGGCTTATTATCTTGTTCATGTATAATTTTTTATGTGTCAAGATTTTGGACACATGGTCAAGGATTTCCTGATTCCTAGATCCATGAGACTGGTTGTACAAAAGCAGCAACCAAAGAAACATGCACAACAAAGGAACCGACCAGGAGTTGTGGAAGAAGGAGGAATAGTTAGGAAAGTGTGGTATTACTATTTTTTCATGTCATGAGGATGATAAATGGTATATTGATAATGTATGTTCACATCATATGTAAGGATATAGGAGCATATTTCACTTCCTAAACCAAAAATGCTCATGTTGTTTTTGAAGGAAGTGAACTGGCAAGAGTATTGCGAAGTGGCAACAACAACCTTGGTGAAAATATAACCAATGTTGAACATGTGCGACTCATTGAGGGTCTAAAGAACAATATTCTAAGTGTGAGCCAAATGGTTGATGGAGGTAAGGAAGTGGTATTCAACTCCAAAGGTTTCTTCATTAGGAAAGAAGGATCAAAGAGGGTAATTACAAGAGGATTCAACACCCCAGATAATGTGTATGTGTTGAAGGGAAGAGTGAAAAGTAAGAAGAGACCAAGAGAATACTCTCCCTCATTAAATTCAGAGTAAAAGAGAACAACACATTTTGCAGTCTGCTCTTGCATGTTAGAACTTTAGACAGAAAAATGGATGTGAGGCCTTCATAGGCTTAGGGGGGAGTATATGATACTCTTTGTTTTCGCATGCAATTAGTTTGTGATGATATTGGTGATTATCTATTTGATTATTTTTTTCTTCATGATGAATTTTTTCTATTGTTGTTGTCTCTTCTAAGGTGTGATCAAGAGGAGAGATGGCACATGTTCAAGGGGAGCACTTTATATGCTTCCAATATTTTGATGACATCATGGCTCATTGGAAGAGTTGGCTATGCATCTCATGCTATGTTCTCATCAGTTGCAAATGTTTATATTTTGTTCATGCATGGATTATATGCTGCATAAATGAGTTGACATGCAGTTAGCTTGCATCATGCATTTTCATTTGATGATTTTATGCATGTGTTGATGCCATGGAGATTAGTATGATGATGGTACACGATGCTTATATTTTTTAGTATGGTTGTTGATGTGATGTTGCTTCTATCATTGCCTCATTTCTTCTATTAGTTTATGTTTATCTTGTAGAGATTTATGATTCATATGATTTTTATTGTTGTTGTCATGCAATGCTACAGAGAGTTGATATATTGAGTTGATTGTTGAATTTCTGGTTCATGATGATCATATATGTTGTTGGTTCATGATGTTGTTGATGCATACTATTGTTGGGCCACTATGTATTGTTATGAAATGTCAATTACTACTGCTGGAATATTGATTCATGTTTGATAATTTGGAGAGGCCAGTATATGTCTCTTATGTGATTTATATTGACCTTATCTTGTTGCCATAAAGAGGAAATGTGGTTGATCATATTCTCTATGTACTTTCATTTTGACATTGTATTAGACATGCATTGATGAGAGAATTGTGATGATACCCATGTATGAGAGAGTCTCATTCTTGCATGTTTCATGCATAGTCTTGAGAGTCACGTTTAGCATATGTCACATAATGAGTCATGAGGGTTGGTGCAGCTATGCGTGGGATATTAGTAATGTTGGTACAACCATCTATTTCATGTATTATTGATGTATACTCTCACACATATCATAGAGATGCTATACAAAGTCATGTATACATTGAGAGAGAGTCATGTGAGTCATAATTCAGCCATATATGGGCTTATTGATGTAATTGTACAACCATGTATTATCAACTTTGTAGCCTTGTAATAAGCCTATGATTCCATGTACGTTTTTTAATATCCTTTGGTCATAGCCATTGGTCCATGTGGAGTAGCATCTTGCATATGGCTCTGAGGCATTGGTAGCTATGTACATCAATTTATATTTAGCCATGGAGATGCTTGTATTTAGGGGAGTATGCTTGATCATATTGTTGTCACCTGTCACCATGACTTGCTGCTACCATGTCTACATCAAAGAGATGTCGTATCTAGACAGTCGTTATTGTTGTATATGAGTTTTCTACTTCTAGAAAGTACATTCTAGAGAGGATGTAT
Source organism: Pinus taeda (assembly GCA_000404065.3). Lineage (NCBI taxonomy): Eukaryota > Viridiplantae > Streptophyta > Pinopsida > Pinales > Pinaceae > Pinus > Pinus taeda. Next base: position 34,514 of record APFE031045387.1, read on the forward strand.
TTGTTGTTGTTGCTTTAGAGTGGTTGGATATATGTTGTTATTGCTATGGAGTTGATTAGAATTGTTGCTGCTAGTCGGTCATATTATGTTGTTGCTGCTATGTATTGGCATTTTGGTATGATGCTATTATCATGACATGGATTATGTTGTTGATTGTTGGTGTTGCTTATTTTCATGCCGCTTTCGGAGTGAGAGCTTATTTTTCTATTGATGGGAGATGTATGATGTTTCTCTAGTGTGTTGTTGATTGGGCATAGCCTGCTTCCAAGGGGGGTTAAGTGCACATATATTCCAATAGAAGTGTTGTTGTTATCCTTAAGTCTTGCACTCCATTATTTATCACCTACATATGCTTTTTGAGTGGATTTATTTTTATTTATAGAGCCCATTGCTTATAGAGGAGATATAGAATGTTTTCCTTGACATATTAAGCCCGTTTCCATTGATTTCAATGGGGGAGAATGTGCAGATGAAGATCATTTTTTAGGTTGTTGCTTTCAGATGAGGTTGCTATCAATGCTAGAGGGGGCGATTGTTGGCATTGATGTGTGTTACAAGGTTGCATATATGTCGTTGGTTGGCATTGATGTCAACTTGGTTTCTTGTGTTGTAGGTGTGTTGGATATGCATGTGTATGTGTGGCTGCAGATGGCTTGTGCATGGATGATGTAACAACCTTGGTTAAAAATTCATGTAAAAATATATAAGCCCATAGTCATGGGACTCATATTCCAAGCTGAATGGTGGGGAAAACATCGTAGTGGGTGTTCATTCAGTTTATTATGCCTAAGGAAATTGGAAAAGGAAATGGCAAAGGCTTTGGAAAGGCATGAGGCATTTATTGGCATTTTATTGATGAAAATAATGGAAATTAAGAGAAAAGGAAACTGAAATATCACAAGTTGTATGCGAGGAGGAAATTGAAGGAATTTAATGAAAAATGAAGAAAATAGAGGCCTCATTGATAAAAAGGATTATGAGGATTAGTGGGAAAGCTTGTTCAGTGTAAACCTTTTGTTAGTTCAATTTTTTGAGATCTCTCATTATTCTCTCTCTCCCTCACTCTTGGACACAAAGAGTTTTCTTGGAGCACTCTTAGAGGGTGTGGCATACTTGGAGTTTTGGAGAAAGAAGGAAAAGGAACAGAAGGAAAGTGCAAGAGGACATCGGGATCAACAACTACAATGGTTTTGGCTTGCAGGTACTGAGTTGCGTGTTTGTTTTCCTCACTAGTTTTGGCATGCATGGCATATGCATATGGTTTATTAGTCATGATCGGTCACTAGAATGGATGATTGCCTAGATTGACAGTGGATTTGCCTATCCTTTCCATTTCCTGGATAGCCATGGTGATTGTAGGTTTATTTCATTGTTTTGTTTTGGTTGGTTCTCATGTTTCCTTAGCTTGGGTTGAGGTACTAGTTCTTGGAGCCTTGGTTGGAAAAACACTCTTGAGCCCTAGTTGGGTTGAGTTACTAGTCTTGGAGCCTTGGTTGGACAAATGCTCTAGATCCCAGTATAATCTATGGCTTGAGTTACTAGTCTTAGAGCCTTGGTTGGAACAAATGCTCTAGAGCCCTGGAAGGCTTACATAGATACCAATCTCATGATGGTTTTGTGATGTCTAACTATGAGGTGGAATCAATGTTTGATGGGTTGAGGTGATTGGACTCTAGAAGCCCTAGATGGTTTATATTGATGTATTTTATGATATCCCATATTCATGCTTGGAATATGGCATAGGGGTGAATGGATGAGGAGATATTTGGCTTAGCCATTATACAGCTAGGTGGAACATGGTAGACCCATCCTAGGTTTGGATTTTCTATCATCAATATGAGGTTATTTCTGCTTGTATTTCTATGAGTAATATACTGGTTTATATGTGGATCATATGACTATGATTTCCTTGGTATTTTTGTTGATATTATTTTGGTTATGTATATGTTTTATGACAGTAACTATCTATGGTTCTCATCATATTTTTACTTGTAAATGAATGAAAATTTTATCTATGACCTAATGGATGAAATTGCAGCTAATGTGTTGAGGCATCAATGCTTCTTAGTGATTCTCAAGTGAGTACGAGACCCCTATTCTTAGATATGTTGTTTACACCTATAGATTCCATATCTTTTATATGTTTGATGAAATACTTGTCATGGCTAGTAGGGGTCCAGTTAACGATTTGCTCAAGTATTTGAATTTGCATCATTGTTTTATTGTTATCTTTCTATTCTAAAGGTGTCATTCAATTCTAAGTAGTGAACTCATCCCTGGGCCTGGAAAATTGGCTCAAATCCTAGGGACGTTGCCATAGCACTGAGAAAAATAGTCCCTAGATGTCGGCATGCCTTATCATGAGAGAGTTCAAAGCCTCCTGGATGTTGTCAGGCCCATAGCATGGGAGTGTCTAGAGGTCAATAGGTCTAAAACCTCCGTGGGACCTGGGGTTGGTTTCCAGAAGTGTTGGGATGGCTTTCAGGGGTCTTGTAGCTGATGTGGAAGGTCTATATGATGTGTTTCCAGTGATTCAATTTCCTTAAGGTCACCTAGGTGTTTGAATCATATCATAATAGCTTCTCATCACATGTTTACCCTGGTTGGTCGGTTACTTGAGTAGATGTGGGAGGAGGGTGCTACAGAGTGGTATCCGAGCATTGTTCACCCCTCAGACTGGATGGGCGGTGTGTTGGTCATGCATTCATGTCGATTGCATATATGTTCCTTATGCTTGTAGTCCATGTTATTGTTGCATTTGCATGGTGTTGATCATGGTTGTAGTGAGCTGGGAAGGTAGAAGTTGATGATGTTATTGTTGGGATGTGTTAGTCATAAATGCATGTCAGTTGTATATGCATTTATTATGAATGTCGGTGTCTAAATGTTGTTATGCATGCATTTCCATGGCGAAGGTTGTTGTGAATGAGGTCATTGTATGAAATTAGGTCATCATGATGTTGTTAGTTGTTATGATGCTAATGTGTTGGCTGAGATAGAGAAGGAAATGCAAACCATCAAAGTGAAGTTGCAGCATTAGACCTCAAGGCAAGAGAATGTCGTCATACAGGTTTGTATGTTGGGAATGCAGGTATGTAGGTTAAGGATCTTTATATGCTTATGGTTATGTGTATGACTTTCATTCTATTGATGTTATGGTTACATACATGATAGATTCTAGTTGATTAGTGTAGTCATATGCACATGTGTCAGATAGTCATGAGTGATAGTATCCTGTGGTGGTATGCATTGCTATTGGTTTTTTAGGTTAGATAACTTGATTATTATGTTATATGTTGTTGATGAGTATGTTATAGGTTAACGTGTTTTTGTTATATGATAGTTAGCTTAATGATTATGTTATATGTTGTTGATGAGCATGATGTATAACTTGTTGTTGTTATATACTAGTAACTTGATGATTAGGGTTATTACATTAAGATCTTCATGTTAAAGGTATCATACTAATTTGGATTAGTCTATGAAAATGGTCAAGGTTATGACATTCAGGTATGAGTTAATATGTTGTGATATTATGTCATACTAATCTAGACTGACTATGTAGATGTGATTATTATGTATGAATGATAATTGTTTATGAGTTCATGATGTGAACACATTAGTTAGTCACTATTATGGATATCATGATCTTATTTTTGTTTGAGCTGATGTGTTGTGAAGTTATATCATGCTAACTATATTGATTGTGCAGATAAGATAGCCTCCCCTCAGATACATTAAGGTATGAGATTTCTTATGTCATCTAGTTTGTGCTTGAATTCTTGATTATGTCATCTAGTTTATTAATTTAACATGGTATGTTTTCAAGTTGGTTGAATGTTTGATGAATTTCATAATCTGAGTATGTGCTCAAATGATTTTTTTTTTAAGATGATTGTACTAACACATATGTGTTGAGACAATTGAGATGTACTTGAGCGTAAGTAGGTGATAGTCGTAGAATTATGTCTAATGACTATGAGTTGATTATGAATTATGACATGATTGGTAGTCTTGGTAAAGGTTGATTTCAAATTAGTAGATATGTTGCCTTGATCATTGGAGAAGTTGATTGACATATGTGAGAAGTTGCAAGAAATATGCTTGGTATTAGCATGGCAAGGTAAGAAATTATGTGTTTATATGACTAACAATTGGGTGATGTGACAGTACATAGTAAGCCTTGATTGCAACAGGGTAAAAAGGTAAAAGAAAGACATTGGGCAATAATTCCTTTGGCTATGTTTGGAAACCCTAATTCCAAACGAATGAGTGCTTTGCATACAAGAGGTCTTCTTAACCTTGAATTTGTATGATTTTATGAGGATGTGTGTTATATTCATAAATATGTATTTGATAGGTATAAAAGTTGGTTCTAGTTATGGATAGATTCGTTAGAGGATGGGAATCCCTTGAGAGATGACATGGATATGTTTAGTTGCAAACAATGTGCTTGACATGACTAGGTAAGGTAACTGGTATGTTGTTATGTTTATTTATGCATTGATAGTTATGTGTTTATGGCAATATGATGCGGGGATTGCATGACAAAGAGACTGCCATGAAATTATCAAGAAGGCTCAAGGAGCTTTCCTTTGGAAGCATTGGGAACCCATGGGGATTGAGCCATGGTGCTTGTTGTCAGTCTTGTCCTTTTGGTCTTTTGTGATTTGTTGCTTTGATTTGTAGCTTTTTTTATCTCTATTGTATATCCATACTACTTTGTTCAAAGTGTCGCATTGTTATTGGTTTTCATGTTTTTCTTCTTATTACGTTTTTTCTTTACTTTTATGTCATGAGGGTCTTGGGAATTGGTTGGGAAAGGGGAAAGTTAATGGAGCTCAAGGAGAGGTGAATGAAACCCAATAGGTGATGTAAGACCTGGTTGAAGCTCAATGCATGTATAAGGGTAGTTGAAGGAAAGTGTATGACAAATAGTTGGATTGTTTGGGTCCATTGAGGTAAATGGACAGTGATAGGAAAACTGTGAGAAATATAACAAAAAGGTAAAATGAATGGATTTGAGGCATCTGATGCCTTAGATATCTTGGTAATTGTTTTTCTCAATGTGTGCATGAATAAAGGAAGTTCTCTTAACCTTGACCTTATGACATCTAGTAATTATGTTGTGATCATGATTGATTTATGATAATGTTTATATGCATATATGTATGTATGTACATTGTTATCTGATAAGGTCATTAGGGATCATGATTGTTTTATGTTGATGTTTATATTTATACATGTGTGTATGAATTTCGTTGTCTGACAAGATCATGATATATATATATGTGTGTGTGTGTGTGTGTATTGTTGTCTGACAGGGTCGTTAGGAAGCATTCTTGTGAAGGAATGATTACTTAAGCAGGTGAATGCCATGAAGAGATTCTTGGTTCATGAGGAATCAAGTGGGAAGGGTAGCTTGATAGATCTCTAAGGTGAGTATCATGTGCATATGAATTGACATTATGTAATTATGCTATGTCTATGTTTATGTTATAGACATGGTAACATCGAATGATACATCAGACGAATGAAAACAATGTGCTTTGTGGCATGCTAAGGTAAGCACGGATGGTAGAGAGACACTGAAAGCAAGGTTTCTTGGTGGAGACAATGTGGTTTTGGATGCGTGGTACTACTGTTGTGCATATGTTGTATATGTTGTACATGTTGAATCTGTGTTATAGTGCACATGCAGTGTGTTGTATATATAGTGTGTGTACATCTTGTTTATGCAATTTTATGTAGAGGGTGGTACAAATAGTGTTGTGCATATGCAGTGTTGAGTATAGATGGTGTTATATACATGTTGAATATGTGGTGCTATGTATATATTGTATTGAGCGCATGATGGATATGCGGTGTTGTGTGCATATGGTGATGTGTGCATGTTGCATATGCAGTGTTGTGTACATAGGGTGCTATGTACACGCTGTATATGTAATTCTATGTACATATGGTGTTGTGTGCATGTTGTACAAGTGGTACTATGTACATATGGTGTTTTGTACATGATTGTTCAAGTGGTGTTGTGGGCATGTGGTGTCATGTACATGTTATACATATGGTGTTGTGTACATATCGTGCATATGGTGTTGTGTACATGTGGTGTCATGTACATGTTGTGCATGTGGTTCTATGTACATCTGGCATTGTGTACACATTGTACAAGTGGCACGATGTACATGTGGTGTTGTGTACATGTTGTGCAGGTGGTGTCATGTACATGTGATGTCGTGTACATATTGTGTAAGTGGTGCTTTGTATAGGTGGTACTATGTACATTTTGTACATGTGGTATTAGTGTACATATGGTATTATGTGCATGTCATACATGTGTTGTGCACATGTGGTACAATATACGTGCATTGTGTAATCGGGGTATCGTGACATGTGTATTTGTTGTATCGTACTTTGTGTATGTATATGTATTGTGTTGTACTTTGGGTGTAGGTGTACGTATTGTGTTGTGGTGCACACTGGATGTAGGAGTATGTGTCGTATGTTAGGTGTAGGTGCGTGTATTGCATGGCTTTGTATGTTGTGTGTGGTTGTATGTGTGTGATGCACACTATGTGTATGTGCACATGGTTGAGGAGAAGGAACTAGGTGTTGTCGGGTGTGGCAACTGATCCAAATCATTTATGGAATAAGGACAAAGGTAGAACCCAAGGATTTATTAAAGGATTAGTGTTGTGTACATAGGGTGCTATGTACATGCCGTATATGTAGTTCTATGTACATATGGTGTTGTGTGCATGTTGTACAAGTGGTACTACATACATATGGTGTTGTGTACATGATTGTTCAAGTGGTGTTGTGAGCATGTGGTGTCATGTACATGTTATACATATGGTATTGTGTACATATCGTGCATATGGTGTTGTGTACATGTGGTGTCATGTACATGTCGTGCATGTTGTTCTATGTATGTCTGGCGTTGTGTACACATTGTCCAAGTGGCATGATGTACATGTGGTGTTGTGTACATGTTGTGCAGGTGGTGTCATGTACATGTAATGTTGTGTACATATTGTGCAAGTGGTGCTTTGTATAGGTGGTACTATGTACATTTTGTACATGTGGTATTAGTGTACATATGGTATTATGTGTATGTCATACATGTTGTGGTGTGCACATGTGGTACAATATACGTGCATTGTGTAATCAGGGTATCGTTACATGTGTATTCATTGTGTCGTACTTTGTGTATGTATATGTATTGTGTTGTACATTGGGTGTAGGTGTATGTATTGTGTTGTGGTGCACACTAGATGTAGGAGTATGTGTCATATGTCAGGTGTAGGTGCATCTATTGCATGGTTTTGTATGTTGTGTGTGGTTGTATGTGTGTGATGCACACTATGTGTATGTGCACATGGTTGAGGAGAAGGAACTAGGTTTTGTCGGGTGTGGCAACTGATCTAGATCATTTATGGAATAAGGACAAAGGTAGAACCCAAGGATTTATTGAAGGATTAGTATTAGTATTTTAGTTCAATTTTATTATGCATGTGATTTACGATTCTGGTCTATGATGATTACATGTGATCTATGATTTTAGCTTAGGATGGTTACATGCGATTTATGATTTTGATCTATGATGGTTGTGTTTTGAGCTAACTTGATGTGATATGTTTATACATGATGATTTGGTAAAATATTCTAGCTTGACTTGTTGTGATAGGAAGCAAACATAATTGCAAGTATACCTTGTTGACAGACTTCCAATGAGGTATGATTTGAAGTTATCTCAATTTATTTTGAATCTACTAAAATTTTTTGCTTGGTATAGGAAATCATGAAATGCTCGGTTGGGTGGTTGAAACTGATTGCAAGAATTAGCAACGTCGGTGAAAGGAATTGAAACAGGAAGTAATTTGCTAGTAAAGTATTCAGCGACAAGGTCATTGTGGGACACTGTTACCCAATAGTGTGGATTGATTTCCATGAGCATGCTATGACTAGTATGATGGTTTTAAGGTAGGGATATGCCTTGGTTTTTGTATCTTCTGATGCAAGGAAACCTTGCAAAGGGATGAACTTCGCAGGATCAGGGTTCCAACAGAACTTGGAAGGTGTGAAACTGCACAGAAGGGGGTGACCGATTTCTTGAGGGACTGTGTAATAGAGAAGGGAAGGTCGGGGATATATTTTTCTTGGTCATTAGCATTTCCAGATGGAATCAAATGCACATTGGGAGAGTGCCCTAGAACAATGCGTCGGTAGTTGTTCACTAGGAGGAGAAGTGGCGCAGGATTGTAGCACTACATATTGGGTGCATATATGACTTTGATAGTGGATTCTATATTTCCTGAGAAGGAGGTGAATCCTAGTACTACTCTAAGGGTAGAGGTGTGAGCATCTAGATTCCTTTGTTGATTGATATGCGTATCGTATCCTTTTATTTGTTTGTTGAGAAAATGTGTATATATGTATGTGTATCTTATTATAAATATTGTATCGACCTAGATTTATAAAGCTCCATAGATAATCTGATTATTTTTTGGGTGAAGAAAATGCGTGTGTATATGTGGTTATTAGTGTAAATATTGTAATGAGTTGTGTTATAAAGCTCCAGTAAATGATATGTTTTTCATGTTTTAGAAGATGGTCATTGTAAATACTCCAATGCGCTATGTTATAAAGCTCCATGGGTAGTATGTTTTCTTTTGGCAATTTTGTTGGTTATAGGTGTCATTGAACACCAAGGACGATCTTCCCCCAAAGGGGAAGGTTATGTAACAACCTTGGTTGAAAATTCATGTAAAAATATATAAGACCACAGTCATGGGACACGTATTCCAACTTGAATGGTGGGGAAAACATCATAGTGGGTTTTCATTCAGTTTATTATGGCTAAGGAAATGGAAAAGGCTTTGGAAAGGCATGAGGCATTTATTGGCATTTTATTTACGAAAATAATGGAAATTAGGAGAAAAGGAAGGTGAAAGGTCACATGTTTCATGTGAGGGGGAAATTGAAGGGAAATAATGGAAAATGAAGAAAATAGAGACATTATTGATAAAAAAGGCTTCTGAGGATCAATGGGCAAGCTTGGTCAGTGTAAACCTTTTGTCAGTTCAGTTTTTGGAGCTCTCTCATTATTCTCTCTCTCTCACTCTTAGACACATAGATTTTTTTAAGCACTTTTGGAGGGTGTGGCATACTTGGAGTTTTGGAGCAAGAAGGCAAAGGAAGAGTAAGAAAGCACAAGAGGACGTCAGGATCAACAACTACAGTGGGTTTGGCTTGCAGGTACTGAGTTGCATGTATGTTTTCCTCACTAGTTTTGGCATGCATGGCATATGCATGTGGTTTATTGGTCATGATATGTCACTGGAATGCAGGATTTCTTGGATTGGTAGTGGACCTTCCTAGCCTTTCCATTTCTTGGATAGCCATGGCGATTATGGATTTATTGCCTTATTTTGTTTTGGTTGATTCTCATGTTTCCTTAGCTTGGATTGAGTTACTAGTTCCTAGAACTCTAGTTGGGAAAACACGTTGGAGCCTTGTAATAACTTGGGTTGAGTTACTAGTCCTGGAAACTTAGTTCGAAAAATTATCTGGAACCCTAGAAGGGTTGAGTTACTAGTCCTGGAGCCTTGGTTGGAAAAACACTCTGGAGCCTGGTATAAGATGTGGGTTGAGTTACTAGTCCTGGAGCCTCGATTGGAACAAATGCTCTAGAGCCCTAGAAGGCTTGGATAGAAACCAATATGATGATGGTTTTGTGGTGTTCGACCATGAGGTGGAATCATTGTTTGATGGGTTGAGGTGATTAGCCTCTCGAAGCCATAGATGGTTTGCACTGATGTGTTTTATGAGATCCCACATTCATGCTTGGAATATGGCATGGGGGTGAATGGTTGAAGAGAGATTTGGGTCATCCATTCTATGGTCGGGTGGAATGTGTTAGTCCCATCCCGGGTTTGGATATTTCATCATCAATATGAGGTTATTTCTCCTTGTATTTCTATGAGTATTATACTAGTTTATATGTGGATCATATGGTTGTGATTTCCTTGGTATTTCTGTTGCTATTATGCTGGTTATATGTATGTTTTATGACAATAGTTATGTATGGATCTCATTATGTTTTTACTTGTAAATGAATGAAACTGCAACTAATGTGTTGAGGCACCAATGCTTCTTAGCGATTCTCAAATGAGTATGAGACCCCTATGCTTAGATATGTTGTTTACACCTATAGATTACATATTTGTGATATGTTTGACGAAATGTCTGTCATGGCCAGTAGGGGTCTAGTTAAGGGCTTGTTCAAGTATTTTCATTTGCATCATTGTCTTATTGCTATCATTCTGTCTAAAGGTGTCATTCAATTCTAGGAAGTGACCTGGGCTCTTGGCCTGAAAATGTTGCTCATATATTAGGGATGTTGGCATAGTACTAAGAAAAATAGTCCCTGGATGCTGAAATGCCTTGTCATGAGAGCGTCCAGAGCTTCCTCGACACGGTTAGGCCCATAGCATGGGAGCATCCAGAGGTTAAGAGGACTAAAACCTCAGTGGAACCAAGAGGTTGGTTACCAAAATTGTTGGGGTGGTTCTCATGGATCTTGTAGCTGATGTGGAAGGTATGTATGTTGTGTGTTCGTCGATTCCATTTCCTTAAGTCCACCTAGGAGGTTGAATCATATCGTAGTATCCTCTTGTCACATGTTTAACCCCGTTGACCAGTTACTTGGGTAGATGTGGGAGGAGGGTGTTACAGATGATGTGTAGATGGTACTTAACATGTATACTAGCTTGGAGATGTGAATGATCTGTGGCATTTCTAATAGATTGGACTAGCTTGGACATGATGATGATCTCTTTAATCATGTTGCTACATACATATGTTAGTATCTACCACAAGAGTTAGATTTGAGGAGCTTTGTTAATTGGTCTGCATGTCCTCAATTAGGTCTCTCATGTTGATGAAGTTATATTTTGGGCTTGGAGAGGATATACATGTCCCAATGGATGATTGATATGGTTGTACAAGTGTTGGAGGATGTCTGACATGTTTGAGAGCTACATATTGTTGGTAGAGATGTTATGGAGAAGTTAGATGGCTTAGATGTTTAGTTTGGTTGTTGGTTCGAATCCTACTCAAGCTAGTTTGACTTGTGATAATGTTGGTGATATTACAGTGACTTGATGAAGTGTTTCATAGGTGCTAGAGACTTCGAGAGGTCCCATGGAGGCTTGTTAAGCTGTAGAAGAAGTTTGAGCATTTTCTGAGCAGATTTGACTGAGTTTTGACCATCCTTAGGCCCAATTGTGGCAGAGAATAAGGTTTTTCACAAGTTTTTCTCTGCATTCCTTGCACTTCTTAGCTAGTTTTGGTGTTGTGCCAATTTTTTTTATCATAATTTTTTGACATATGGTCGGAAGAGTTTGTCGGCCCTCTAGAAGTTGATAGAGGTTGAAGATATCAAAGGGCTAGTGGAGTTGGTGATTTATTTGATCAACAAACCTATCTGAACCAAATCTGAAGTGTGTGAAAATTATTTTTGAGTGAGCCATAACCTATACCATTTACTAAGTTACTTAACGCATAAAATTGATAAATAGAGGAAGGATTTGAGTCTATTTGGTGGTTTGTTTTGAGAGTGCACGATCATGCTATTTTTGGGGAATTATGTGTGAGTAGAGATTGTTACAACTACTCACATTGTGTTGTAGAGATATTTCAGAGTTGTGAATGCAGAATTCAGAGATGAAATGAGTTGAAGAGTGGAGAAGAATTGGTAGTAGTGTGCAAAGATTGTTGTGAGTAGAAGAGAAGAAAAATCTCTCTCTTGGAAAAGTTTTTCATTCATTTTTGATGAGCATAGTGTTGAAGTTGTTGGGTTGTTCATTTTTAGTAGATTGAAATCCTAGTATGAAATATTTATGAAAAGTGGTTCACATGGAGGAAGTGAAGGCATGGAGGCTTCAATATAGGCAATGATTTAGCATTCAATAGTAGGAAAAGTTTTCTCCATCCAATAGGAGTTGGACAGTCCAATGGTAGTTGGGCGAGGATCGATGGTCATGGGGGCTTCCAACGAATGGTAGTACTTAGATCCATGAGAGAAAGAAATTTCCAAATTGATAGGTGCCAACATATTGTAGAGGACACCAAGTCTTTCATCTTATGGGTGTAAGCTAATCCATGTAAAATTTGTTCAAAGAATTAATAAAATAATTGAGTAGCGCAACAACAACAGGGTGGTTTTCTCCTTAAAGGGTTTCCACCAAATATACTTGTATTCTTATGTGTGAAAACTTGTGTTTCTCAAGGTTATTTCTCATTATTGATACGATTTGAGTTTATTGTTACTTATATGTTTTGATCAACTAATGTTTTGGATGTCCATGGATATTTGAGTTTGTGGAAAAAGTTTAAATTGGTGAAAATTTATATAAAGGCCATCACTACTAATCCCCCCCCCTCAGTGGTTACCATTGTTTCCAACATGTTACATGTGTATTATAGGCTGTTAATTGTTGTGGGTTTCTAGGTTACTTATTTTTAGTGAATTAGATCCACTTTTACTGGATTTAGTCGATGACTTATTCCTATATATGTAACTATTGTTTGATAAATAAAATATAGTGTGTGATTTACTGTTTGGTGTGTGAAAAATGCTCACATTCTCTTCCTTTTTCAATTTGATATTAGATTTGGTTCAGCCCTGACTCTCTCAGAGAGGTATTGTGATCATTCCAATTCTATAAGTTTAAATCCTCGTATATGAGATAGGATAGGAGAGTGGATTATGTATTGTTCATGTCATATATTTATGTGTCCATCTGTGTTGCCTTGTAGTTGAATTGAAGAAGGAATCATTGCCTTATCGTAATCTATAGTGGTTTGCATGAATATGTTTCTAGTGATGAATTTGTGTGTGGAACTGTGGAACACATTTCTTTTGTTGTTCTGAGCATTGAGTAGATCAAATATTATAGCTAAAGAGAAGTGTGGAAAATCACGTTGTCTACTTTGCAATGTTGATACTTTGTGTATGGTTGGGATCTATGTGTGGGTCTTACAATACTCAGATCTACATAGATTTATTCATTGTAGTATGTATATGAACATGTATGAAATCCTCAATGTAAAGGTGTGAAATATTTGATTTAATACATATTGTACCTGATCTAATAAAACTTTGTGGTGTGGGTCGCGTTTTTCTTATGTTGCAGTATGATATTATTGTTATTGATGTGTGCAAATATGAAATGAAGATCTAGACTATTTTATGAAGGTGGTTCTTGTTGTACTTCAGTGGTTCAAGATTAACAATTACAAGCTATTTTTTGTGTGGTTGTAAGTCTGTGTATGTGAAAAAGGTAAAGTTGTATGATTAAATGTTGAGTACGTTTAGTATCTAGACTGCTTTTCTACATAACTGATGAATAAGTTGTTCATTATCTATTCAACACATGGATTTCAATAGAATGATTTATTATCTAGGCTATTTTTTGGGGTAGTCAAGAAGCATCGATCCTATAAGTACATCAACAATGATCAGAAGAAATTGTATCTTAAATGGGTCAAGTGGTAAGTTCGAAGTTGTCGTGGAGAAAGAGCATAGTTTGTGAGAATCTAGAGTGTGTGTAAGTGCTAATGAACACCACCTAGAAAAAGATAAATATCATTATTGTAATTTGTGATTTTAATATTTGACATGTAAGCATTAAGGGAGCGACTTGGAAGTAATGCTTCCATATGTGTTACATGTATATTATAGGTTGTTAATTGTTATGAGCTTATAGGTTAGCTATTTTTAGTAAATCAGATGAACTTTTATTAGATCTAGTCCATGATCTATTCCTATATATTTAGCCATTGTTTGATCAATAAAATATAGTGTGATTTGTGTTTCATATATACTTATGTTTTCTATCTCATTTTTTAAGTTAGGTTAGCATAAAAAAGAAAATCTACATCAATATATTTGTATTTATTACTCGAGGTTTCTTTAAATATCGAATTGATTATAACTGTATTTATAAGAGTGAATGATCAACTTGTAAAATGTGGGATAGAGGTTAGTAATTATGCTAAGTATTAAGCACTTGGCTGTAAAGCATTTAATGTTATGTATGTTTTTTTTACATCCAAAAAATGTAAAACCCAATATGTAGAGTATTAAACACTTCATATTTAGATGATTATTTATCACTGACATTTAAATCCTTTAAATTCCAAACTAATTATAATATACATTTATATTTCAATTGAAATTATAAAAGAAACATTAATTAAATTGTTTGCAACCAATTATACACAAAGAAAGGCCAAGACGTAGTCCCGCAAATGTCAAACTAGTAGCCATTTCTATTAATATATTTGTACTGTTGAATCCCAAATTTTCCTCATTGGACAAATGTATTGCTATAGCTACTAAGAAAGGTCCAATGGGAAAAATTTCAAGTGCCAAGGATTATTTTAGAATGTTAAAAGGTGCAGTTCTTAAATCTATAGATACAATTTTATCTACATTGAATAATTATACTTTTATACCTAATTAAAGAATTGAAGGTTTGAGAAAAAGGGCATCTGAAAAGAACCTCAATGACCCATCAAACCTCACCAATGGTAAATATGGTAGTATGGAACTCTTTAATTATTTTCTTCTCTTAAGCAAAGGTTTTATAAAATATAAGTACTAATAACTTTCAAGCATATTCAAGAATTTGTTGTGAAAGGAAGATGAAGTGAAACTAATATTTAACATGTGTTCATTGAATTGCTAAGAAAGAATATTGTAGCATATATTTCATTTCCTGTAGAGACCATTAATGATGATATTGTATGGGGACAACGCAAAGTGAAATCACAATGGTATATTGCATTATGTAGAGAGACCATTAATGAGCCTACTAATGGAAGGGGAAACAAAATAACTACAAAAATAGTTATATATCCTCAAGAGAAACATATACATAATCATAAGAATGAGATACAACTTATAAAATTCAAAACCAAAATTCATTACTTCTAAAAAAAAAATTGTGTTTGTGTGTCTATTCCTCCTACTGTAAAAAGATATAGAAGAGCTTAGCTGTCTAAATCGACTATGTTATCAAATCATTTTCTAGAATGATCTTTTGTACAACTTTCTTGGATATCTTCCCTAGAATATGTGTGTATGTATGTGTTTGTACACATACACACACACACACACACACACACACACACACACACATTCTAGGGAATATATCCAAGAAAGTTGTAGAGAAGACAATTCTAGAACATGATTTGATAAAATAAACATTTTAGATGGCTAATCTCTTCAAGATCTTTTTACAGTAGGAGGAACTATATCTAACTAAAAGTATCATTCCAAGATTCTATATAACTATATTACTAGTGAGAGCAATTATCATATTCCAATACACCCCCTGCCACCCGCTAATTAGAATTGCTAAAAATTCTAACACTAATTACTCAACAATGCCTCTATGGTCTTACAATCCTTAAAGAATTTATATCTTGATCGACTACTAGTCTGAAACTTAGTTATTCTTACAAAACTTACTATCAACTAAAAAAACTTGTTTTATATCCTTAACCTCTACATGCTAGTCTACCTTGTCTTCAACTCTATGTTGTACAATATTTTTCTTCCATTTATCCAAACTTTATATTTTGCATGTTTTTCCTTGTTCTTTGGCTTTAGCTTTACTCCATACTTTTTCTTCATTATTTCCTCATATTATTTATCTTCTTCATCTCCACATTATTCTACTTTAGGTATTACTAATAGAACATTTCTATAAACATTTTTCAAATGAAAAAAAATATATTTTGCCTTCATCTCGTCTTCCATTGCTACAACCACTTCAACAAACTTGATGGTTTCCTTCATTTTTTCTGTTTTTTGTTTTGTTGTAGTTATGGTAAATTTTACATACCAAATTTCATCTCCATTATACTTTTACCTTGCAAGTCACTACTCAAGAAAAGCTAATTCATCTTTATAACAAAATTTTACATTCACTACTAGGTTCTCCTCACATTTTGCTACTACTAGGAAGGTAGTTTCATTTTCATTATTACCTTCAATTTCATCATCCACAATTTTTTCTATTAAATGGTTTCACTTTATTTATCATTTTATGTTATACATCATTTACAAATTCAACTTTCTCTTCTACAATTCCTTCAACTAACTTCCACACAATGTGTAGGGAAATTGTAGTATGGGTTTCTTGTATATATTCTTTATCCATGTTAGATCATTATATATTTTTTCATCTGTATCAATGCATTTAGAGTGGAAAAACTAAAGAAATCAACTCATAGGAATATCTTTATTAGTGGGATGAAGTTTGGAGAGTTAGAGCCTGAATCCTTCTAGAGATATTTTGAGGCCCTATCTCATTAGAATAGACACTCCTAATGATCAACCCATGCTTAATCGCATTAGAAGATACAAATGAAGGGTTTCCTCACCTGTCAAAATTGAAATTGAGAGGATTTTGAAGGACATTTACCTTGATGGGAGGATTCAAAATACTAATATTCTCTGTATGTTATGCCTTGGTTGTAAGAGTATTCAAATGATAGGGAAATTTCTATGGGTTGGGATGGATGTTGCTTGATTCACATTCTCTCACTGCTAGAGTGAGAATCACTAGGAGACACTCTATAATCTCAAGAATACCATCTATAATAAGTAAATAATGTACATCATAATGCTTGAAACTAATCATCCTTGAACGAGCCTTTGAAGCTTCAGATCCATCACTTGGTGAGGATCATAGGTAATTGTCCTTGACATTTTGTACATAACCAAAAATCAAATCCAAGCTTTTGTGTCTTCATCTCAAGTTTTGTAATGGTGAGAACACTCTTCTTGTTAGTGTATTGGGTTTAAACCAAACCCATTTTGGCTTCATGACAATTATTTGGCTCAAGCTACAATAACAAATCTTAATTCATGACTAAAATTATTACCATATCTATTGATTAGGCCTTCAAAAATGGTTTTTTTTGACACAAAATTGCTCGTCATAGATCACTGAGTGGGGTTAATGCTCAAGTATTTCTTTCAGGAGAAGCATAACCCAGTACTAATACTGAAGGCTAAAACCCTAGTACTGTACCCAATATTTTAAACCTAATATTATAAAACATAGACTAATGTGGTTCTGCATGTGGTATAAGGCTATCGGCATATATCAACCACATTTATTAATGTGGTTATGCTAGTATTTTGTCTATTAATGATTTGACTAAGGATAGTAAGATACCAATAATATCGCTCTCATTTAAGTGCCTAAGGAAACGATTGTTAGGGCTAACAAGGTACCAACAATATTAGTTTCATGGATACCAACAATATCATGTGTTGCCAATTCCAATCAGAGTTTTGATTAATCTAGCTTGAATCTCCCTAAGTGAAATTCCCCATTCGAAATGGACACATTTACAATAGATGCCATTCATAGATGTGCGAAATGTCTCTTGCACTTAGTAGTAAAGTGCATTAGTGTGGGATGAGCTGTATCTAAACATTTCTATCCCAAAATTTTTCTCAACATATTATTATTAATATTTTTATGCATTTGCCTCTATCTCCATCTAGTTAAATGTCCATATGTAAAAAACATTATTTCATGAATTTCATCCATAAATGTGAAAAAAAATCCTTGACTTTCCTTTAAAAAATCTTGAGTAAAATGCAGTATTTTCAAATATTAATTTTTTAATCCAAAATTATGAGCTCAAGTTTCAAATTTGTTAGACATTCAAGTATACTCATTTACATTAAAATTTTCATCTATAAATTTTAGGAAATTATTATTTAGATTAAATGATCAAGTGCGAAACATTTTTTATATTAAATATCTAAAAAAATTAATTTAAAATGTTTTTAGATTTTAGAACTACGATAATAACCACTTTTCACTATTAATTCTAACCATAAAGAAAGTGAGCCCATTTGTACTTACGATTCAATGAAAGAGGTGAATCATTATGATCAGGGGTTAAATTTGACGCCCTTATGCCCGTATTTCGCATTTTTACCCGTAAAATACGTTTTAATCTAAAACCTCAACGTCATGCTCAACTTGCCATTCATTTTCAAAAACGTCATATTGACGGGCATGTTAAAAAATTAAAAGTTAAAAAAAAAAAATTATAATTTTTTTTTATTATATATTACTATGGGTGAAGCAGTGTGACCGTTATAAATTTATAATCTCCACAACCTCCCAAAAGTCCAGACTCTGGCCAGGGCAACTTGGCATCGTACTCACTCCATTGAATTCACAAAAAAATAGGGGCGAATGTTCGCCCTTTGGGCGAAAATTAAGGGGTTAAATTTTTTATGTGGGCGAATATTTGTATCATAGTACATTTTTACAAATCACCTCAAATAGCCCACCTTATTTTAAGGAGAGGGTAAAAAAGGTAAATTTAGCCCTTGAAATTAGGAGTTACAACCTTCCATTCGCCCATTTTCAAGAATAGGTTTTATTTAAGTGAATCCATTCGCCCATTTTCAAGAATAGGTTTATTTTAAGTGAATCCTATGGGCCAAATACCATATTTATAAAAAAGATATGGTTAATTAATAAAAATATAAATAAATGAGACGCATGGTAAATAAATAAAACATTTTTTATATTTACTCCATAACCCTCATTCTATTTATGAAGGCTCAAGAAAGATGTTTTATTTAAGTGAATCCTATGGGCAAAATACCATATTTGTGAAAGAGGTATGGTAAATTAATAAAAATATAAATAAGCAAGACCTATGGCAAACAAATAAAACATTTTTTTTTATATTTACTCCATAAGTCACCTTGTATTTATGAATCATATAGTAAATTAATAAAAATATAAATAAACGAGAGTTATGGTAAACATTTTTTTTTTTATATTAATACCATGCAAAAAACATTATTAACCCTAATATTAGTATTAATAAAAATAAAATGGCACATGGTATTGACCCATGGTATTCACTTGGAATGTAGCCTATTTAAATGGGGGAATTAAACCAGAATAGATCCATCTTTACTCTGGATCTACTAACCCGCAAGAGATTGAGTTGCGAGGTTTTTGAAATCCCTCCCTCTCTGTACAAATAAAAACTACACTGTTATAGCTGGTAATTTCTTAAGTAGTGGGTTATGTAAAAAATTGAGCTTTGTTTTGTATTTGTTGTAAAAAATTGGACTGGACTTTATATGTTTGAAATTTCAATAGAGCTTGATGCATTGAATCCATTTGTCTTTAGTGGGATATTAAACCAGCTGAATTCTGGGTAGTGGGTTATGTAAAACATTGAGCTTTGTTTTGTATTTGCTGTAAAAAATTGGACTGGACTTTCAACAACGGTTTGTGCAGTAAATAGCATTAGACTGTCGGGTTTTGTCCGAAATGAGGTTGAACACAACTTCTTGTCTGCAAAGTCGGTTGTTGGGCGAGCCACCAAAAGGGTCGTCGTATCCAATAGAGAAATCATGCACATTATGTTTTTGGTTTGAAAATTATTTCACAACTATTGTTCTTTTATTGTACAATTTGAAATTAGATAAAACTTGTACAAATAAATTTTAAAAGTCATATGATGGGCAGTGTAAAAATAAAAACGTCATTAAAAAATTCCTTGACAGGTAGGGTCACCCGTCAAATTTAACCCCTGATTGTGATTACTAAGCGTTCATTCTGTCCACCGAGTTTTTCGAAAACCGAACACATAAGTTATAGATTTAACAATTAACTTTATTGCTTCTTTGTTGGTGCAAATAAGTTATAGATCCAACCATTTAACTTGAATTGTTGGTGCAAACCGATAGTTGAGATAAATATGGCTCTTTTGATTTGGCTCGTATTCCATCTAATGTTCCCTTAATTGTTATATAAATTTTATGGTGTGTTAAATATATTATTGTTTCCTAAATACAAAATACTCTTTATTTATTTGAGTTCAAAATTAACCTAACAATTTCTATTTGAAATATTTGAAATTTTATGATATGTGTGTATGTTGTAACTAAATACATATATAAAAAATATTAACAAAATTTATTGTTTGATTATACAATTTATTATCTAATTATACCATTTTCAATGAATGTAAGTGGAAAATATATTATTTCACATATATGTTATTGTTTCCTCTCTCGTCATGGATTATAATAATTTTTTTTTATGGTCAAAAGTAATTGAATCTTAATTATTTTGTTGAATTTTTGAAATTTTAAACAAAGATTCAGAAAAATGTTGGATATTCATATTTTAATGTAATTTTAAACAAAGTTTTGGTAAAATATTGAATATTCCTAGTTTTCTATGAATTAAAAAATAATTTCTTAATTTCTGGAAATCTTATTTCTAATTTTCCATTAGTTGAGTGAGCCTCAATGTGAATAATTTCCCTAGTAGAGGGATTTTTATTTTTCAGTTTTTTTTAGCGCTTGACAAATCATTTTAAAATAAAAAAGGATAATTTTATAAGTGGTTGTTCCATTAGTGAGTGCTATGACACTGACATTAACACTGTTATGCCTCACACTACCACCGTTATACCAAATGATGCCAGAAATGATAGGGTTCCAGATCCCTTACATAGGTAAAGTGGTGGGGGGTGAGGTGGGTGTACAAATCTCCATAAAGTTGATACATTTTGCGGAGTGCAGAAGTGCAGAGGAACCTTTCTTCCTCCACACCTCTGTGCTCTGCACAATGTATCAACGTTTCTCAACTACCCCCTCCGTCCCCCCTCTACCCCTCCACAACCACCTCATTTCTTCCTTTGCACTGTGCTCCGCATAATGTATCAACATTTTCTTCAGTAATGATAATTATTTTACTAATACATCGAAGTATGCATCTTACAATGTTTCAAATTGTAGAAGGTTTCATTTTATCTTGAGTAATACGATATCACTATTAGTTTATGAACTACTATGTTAGACCATGCATATTACAATATATAAAATTGTGGAATGTATTACTAAATCTCGAGTCCCAATTCAGCTTCTGGGAAGTGATACTTTGCATTTAATTCATGGATCGACAATGTCATCTATGCACCCAAAGAAATCAAGTTGACCTGGAGTCAAAGTGTATTGAATCTACAAAGCGACACATCATCGCAAAGTTTGATGTGAAATCAATTAAAACCTACTACAAATTGCACCTCAAATATTTGAACAAAGTTGATAGGGGAACTTAGAGCAGAGACACAATACTTTTTTTTCTACAATATATGCATTGAACACTCATGAACGGTGCACATCAATGAATGATAGATACAAATAACTTCCTACTAGAAGAATGGGCACATATGCAATGACGAAGATTGTGTGCAGTGCAGAGGATTGCACAATAAAAACTTCCTCCACACTTTGCACAATGAACTTCCTTCGCACTCCCACACAAGACTAGTGGTCATTCTATTGGAACAATAAGCTAAGTATTATGCTTATCCAATTTCTTTGGATGATTTTCCACAAAATTTAACCAATATTAAATTATTACGAAGAGGCAAGGTGTTCTTACTATGTGGTTGGAAAAGATGTTTCTACACAAAATATTTGAACAAAGTAAATACGAAACAACATTGATACATTGTGCTAAGTGAGGAGGAATATTTCTTCCTCCCAATTTTACACAGTATTTTCCCCATATTTCCACTTTTACTAATCCACTTTAAACTTTATAATCTGATTCTAATAAGGATTCATTGGCCTAGTCATGGAGATGTGGAAGGAGTGAGTGCATCCACTTTTAGCTGTGAAGCAAAAACTCCTTCACTATGATAATGGATGATGGCCACTGCCAAGTGGATTGTTTATAAGGATGTTAGTGACTTTAGTAGGATGGATAGTCTATATTCAATAGGGGTAATTTCGATTGGGCCAAACCTTTAGCTGTTATTTGTATTTCACATCGAAAGAAAATATTTGAATATGTAATTTATTGTCCTAGTCATTATGGCACCATGGCTTGATGTGCAACATAAATAATGTTTTTTCCTTCAATTAATCTATGTGACTATAATTTTGTGTTAAGCTACTTCATCATTTTGAAATACATTAGCGCATTTTTTATCTTATAATAGTGGTGATATATTTAAAGTTTGTGTGGGAACACATGGTCGGTAAAGAAAAAGACACCTTGCTATCATCCAAATAATAATCAGTTTTACTTATACATGATTAATAAAATATATTTGAATGCCATTAGAGAATGTCGATACTAACCACCATCTTTTATCATAAAAATTAATAACATCGTTTTCTCTCCATGGAGACGCGGAGGAGGATTAGGAATCAGAGGTGTGAGAAGGTTTAACTCAAATTCAGATTGGTTTAACTCATACAATATTATAGCCTCATTGATTTACCCAATGTGGAGTGCAGAGGTGTGAAGGAAGCTTCCTCTACACAATGAAACATTGTCCATTATCTAACAAAATTTACAAATGTTAGAATGTCAAAATATTTCATAAAGGTTTAATCTATTGAACCATAACCACCAATAGCACAAATTAAGTGTTGAGTGGGGAGTGAAGAGGTGGCTTTCATTGTGCAGAATGCAAATATGTAAAGGAAGTGTATGTGGAGGCGGGAAAAACAAATGATTGCAGAAATGATTGCGGAAAAACAAACATTCTCGAATAACGAAAAAATGTCAACTCCTCATTACATTAACTAATGATAGTGGCAAGGAATATGATGCATTGTAGCTACTAAATCTACCAGGAACAAAATCCATCTAGTCAAGCTGGATAAAATTTCTCTTCCAAAAAAGCTGGGGGGTTGGGGCTTATTAGATTTACGCACTTTTGGAAGAGCGCTCTTGTGCAAAACACTATGGCAAGGCATTTTCGGAGAAGGTCTTTGGAGTCTGACTATAAGAAAGAATTACTTGCTCAACAGAGATCTGGAGTTTTGGTACAGGCGAGGTTCTATAGGCATCCGACATGGATCCGCTATCTGGCTAAGTCTCGGGAAGATACAGTTCTACTTTTTGAAGAACCTTAGATGGAACTTGTTTGCCGGCAACCGTATCTTGATCAGTCTAGATTCCATTGTAGGCGAGTCCGAAGAAGTTCTTCCCCCTGACTGCCTCCTAAATCTATTTCACAGGAGAGGCTATTTTACATGGGATAAACTAATTTCTTCTTGGAATGGGCCTTTTCCAATTTGGAAAGATGCCCACGAGCTCAACTTACCAGACACGCTCTGTCCAGTATGGAATTCGGTTAGAAATATTATTTGTAGTACAGGGATTCTCAGCTCCGGGACATCGGATTCACTCACATGGATCATTCCTAAAGCTAAGTCGACAGTGCGTGTAAAGGACATCTACGCTGATATGATCTGTTCTAAGAGTGTTGACCCTTGCTCAATTTTCCCCTCAAGCTTTTGGAAAGATACATGCCCTCTCAAAATGATCTTGTTTTCATGGTTGGTCTTTCACAACAGGAATCTGTCCTGGGAAACCTTGAGGAAGAAATGTTGGCACGGTCCGAGTAGATGTGTTATATGCGAAGCTGATGAGGATTCTAACCTTCACATGTTCTTCTGGTGCCAATACACTCTCCAGATATGGTATAAATTATCATTGTTATTTGATTTTCCTCATGTGGTTTTTGTTTCTATACAGGATGCATTTCAATGGTGGTGCCTGCAAAGGGACTTTCGTCAATCTCTTTTTATTATGACATTTTGGAGTTTGTAGAAATGGAGAAACGCCAAGATTTTCAAAGATTTTAAAGAGCCTTTAGAGTCATCCTTGAACCTCATTATATCATTGCATGATGGGTTGTCATTCAAATCTCACAGGCGGAATAATAACTACAAAACAGAGGCTGTTGTTCCTCACAGAAATCCTCCCTGTGCTTTTTTTTTATGGAGCTGAGCAGTCAAATATATGTGGATGCGGAGTCCACGTCATAATGGACGAGGAGTTACAATACTTTATATCTTGGAATGGTGGGCACGGCACAAACAGTCTGGCCGAGGCGAGAGCTCTCGCTGGTTTGCTTACATTCTGTGTTTTCTTCGGTATAAAAAACATTTCAATCTTCGGGGATTCTAAAACAATGATTGACCATGTAAATGGTGCATGCCACATCCACTGCCCTCATTTGGCAGGATGGTTGGACAGGATTAAGTATTTATGGAACGAGCTAGATCAGTGCTCCATTCAACACATCTACTGCTCCCAAACCGAAAGTGCTGATCGTTTGTCAAAGATGGGACTATCTTTAGAGCCGAGTATATGGTCCTTCAAGATTTCCGAGGGAGATAGTTTTTGCTACATACGAGATTTCGCAATTCCTGGGATCTGATCGTTTTTCTCTCTACCTTTTTGCTTTTTTTGGTCAACAGTCTTTCCCCTTTTATATGTTTTGTGACATCTATCAGGAAGACTGAACCGATACTTTTTGTCTTCATAGTTGTTCTTATTATGACGTTTTGGAGATCTCTGAATTTGTAGCTTTTGACCATTGGTGGTTATAATTCACCAACATAGTTTATGATCCATATTGTATCTTATGATCTCATTATATTGGCTCAATATAATACTTTGCAGATTTTTCTCCCTGGAAACAATATTTTTAATTTATTGTTCTGAAAATATAATATTATTTTTATAATTTAAAATAAAATTTGAAAACTAATAATAATATAATTATTAAAATTATTAAATTAATTATAAAATTAAATATAAATGGAATAATATTAAATAATTAAAATAATTACATGTATTTAATTAAAAAATGTATATTCATATTTAATAACAAAAATAAAGGTTATAATTTATTGGTTAAACAAATACAGGTTATAATTTCTCTTAACCAATAAATAATCAAAACAAAGAAATCATTAAACATTATAAATTTTAATTTTGTATATATGTATGGTTATATGGAATATCTAATCAATTTGTATGGTTTTTTCTCCTCGTAATTGCTGAAAATTTATTAATTTTATATATGCATGGTTCCCTTTAATAGGATAATTTTTTTTAATTTGTTTAAGTTTTTCTTGATAGGCTAACATCTCTACAAAGAATAGCATCTAGATATGGGAGAATTAAACTCGCTAGTTCTCAGTTAAGCTATTGTTTTTTAACAATGAAATTTTACAATTGATAACATTAAAATATTACAATTTATGTTATCTAAACAATAACTAGAATTTTTTTAAAACAAAATTACAACTTTGTTTACATGATTATATGGAAAATACGAGGGTGGGGATGGAGGAATGTACTGGGAAAGTAATATTTTCTTTAAATAATGTTTCGCATTTTCTCATTTCCACTTTGATATATGAACAAGGGTGCATGATGGGAAAATTATAAGAAAATAATATTTATAACTTTTATACACTTACAATGATAGACACAAGATAGGATAAATTTGAGGATGCATTATGTTAACAAGATATATATATTAATACAATGTTTTATGACCTTTGCTTTTCATATTCCAGGTGGTCTCTTGGATTCCAATGATTGTTCATATTCCACACCATAACCCTTAGTGGATTATATGTCCAATACTCTCACCCTTAATTTAAAGAGGTATATATGAGTCCAAGAAGAGAGGTGTAATACAAAAAATGCATGGAAACAAATTGGTTGATTGTACTCTCTGAAATGATGGTATAAGGTGGGAGAAATTAAGGTCTCAACCAATGGTTGTTTAAGATTGATCGCCAACACTAGAACACTTAGTGTATTACTTGGAATAGTTCCAAATATGCCTAGAAGTTGAAGTCTTTTGCTAGAGAAAGTGCTACTTAATGTTGTGAAAAAGGGAGACCATCGAGGTCTCAAATGGAAACGCTTGATGTAGTTTATGGAATAGTTCCAAATATTGCTAGAAGTTGAACTCTTCTCCTAGAGGAAGTGTTCCCTAATGTTCTTGGAAAATGGATAGCATTGAGGTCTCAACTTGCAGTGGTTTAAGGACAGCCACCAACCAAAACGCATGCTCATGGGGCATTGCTCATTTCTGGCTAGAAATTTGAATCTGGTTATGGTTGACTCTGGCTCTAGGTTGAGACATTAGGCTTAGGATGTGGCTTAGGCTTGCTTGATGTATCTTTGAATCTTGTAAATTACCATCTATTTCCCCCTTGTCAGATTCAATGTGAGAAGGTGAATAAGTCTCAAATGCAAGTCATGTTAATACTAGAGAACAAATTTTGGTATGAATAAAATATATTTTTTATGGTTGAAGGCCATTGCTAAGAAGTGATCCATCCAAGGTGAATCTTAGTTCTTGCAGGAGGCTTATTTCTAAAACATTTGTTTGAAGGATGAGTATTTTTATGACAATTCTTATACGATGAAGATCAAAACAATATTTTTTCACATGGCCAGCTTGGCTATAGTGTTGGCATTTGACAATCTGTTGTGAATGTTGATAAGGAGCAGGATATGGAAGAATTGAAGATTAACCACCTTGAAGAAACCTAACACTTTGAAACTGAATGTGATTAGAATAGTTTGGGCCATAAGAGGAAACATCTTTGTTATATCCAAGATTGGTTTTTTTCTTGTTATTAACAACTCTTCTCAAGGTTTAATGATGGGTTTGGGAAGTGCAGGCTAAACATATACATCTTCATGGAGATCTGCTCCTGAAGTTGGCATTGGATCTAAATCAACCTCAACTTTATTAGTTTGATCATTTTTTGGTACTTGAGGGGTTTTTGTCTCAAACTCAAGCAAAGAATTGTTCTGATCAAAAAAATAAATAAAAATGATCACTACACTATTGTAACTCATCTTGTTGGAGTGGAGATTATGGTTGTAGGAACTCGAACTTTTCATGTGCATCTTGTATACAAATTCTAATGTCAGCAATGGAGACTATTGATTTTCACTATCTTCAATAGTAGACAAAATTAGAATACTTAATAGCTCTAACAAATAATCAAGTCTATCCATTTTCTCTAGCTTAGTAAATAAATGTGTCAAATTCAACCAAAAATCACCTCAAACAATTAATATCTTAAGCTAGAATATGCACAAAACTTGTTGGTGGAATGTAAATTTGCTAGTCTACGCACCAAATGGATTATAAATACAACACTAAACTTTCTGGATACTAATAATCAAACTCTGCAATGAATCTTGATAAAAAAAATCAATGTGAATATGCTCTAGCTAGCATTATGGTTTACTTACATATTTTTTATTTGGATGTCAATTTCAACAAATGTAACAACCCTTTCATGATATTTCTCTACAATAGCTATGAAAACAATATATAAATAAGCCATAAACAATCAATGACAAGAATTGAAGGGAACAAAATGTGGAGCAGAGGACTTGCTCTTTTGAGTATTACAAATCAGTTAAATAAGATTACATTGGAAACATCACTAATAAATGACTCGAGTGAAACTCGACTTAAACTAAACTAAGTGAAACTTAATTAGGACACTTTGAGGGACAATTTTGACACCTAACAGGTGGTTGGAATTATATTCTCCGACACTCCCCCTTAATTACAACCATATAAAGATTCAATTAAGATGCATGTTGGTTTATGTCTCAGCTAGGCATAAAATTTAAAAAAATTATCTTTCTTCTTGTCTTCTTCTAGATCTTATAGCCTCTAAATTGTTTCAACTTTTTCTCTTTGTTGCATCCTTCAAACATCAGTTTCTTCATTTGCTAGTGCAGGTCTTCCATTCTTCCACGTTATCTAAACATATCCTTGACTTCTTCAAAAAACAAATTGACGTGGAGCGAAGGACTTGCTCTTCTAAGTATTACAAATTAGTTAAATAAGGTTACATTGGAAACATCACTAATGAATGACTTGAGTGAAACTCGACTTAAACTAGACTAAGTGAAACTGAACTAGGACACTTGGAGGGACGGTTTTGACACCTAATAGGTGGTTGGAATTATATTCTCCAACACTCCCCCTTAATTACAACCACATAAAAATTCAATTAAGATGTCTGTTGATCTATGTCTCAGCTAGGCTTACATTTAAAAAAAAATATTTCGCTTATTCTATTCTTCCAGATCCTATAGCCTCTAAATTGTTTCAACCTTTTCTCTTTGTTGTATCCTTCAAATCTCAGTTTATTAATTTGTTGGTGCATATCTTCTATTCTTCTAGGTTTTCTAAACATATCCTCGATTTCTTCAAAAAACCGCTTGTATGTGGGTTGTTGCCACATATTATCTTCTGTAGT
Organism: Pinus taeda; assembly: GCA_000404065.3. Classification (NCBI taxonomy): domain Eukaryota; kingdom Viridiplantae; phylum Streptophyta; class Pinopsida; order Pinales; family Pinaceae; genus Pinus; species Pinus taeda. The sequence goes on from APFE031045387.1 coordinate 62,724, forward strand.
GCTCTTTTCATCATCAATCTGCTACAACATAACACCATAATACAATTTCATCTCTTCAGGACTCCAATACTTGAATATTTCATTAATTTGTTCATCGGTGTCATCTTCAACATTCATTTCTGCAACTTCTATTGAGGCTTCATTAAGACATAGTGTTGCGAGCCATGCTTCAAGGAAATTTAACTCTTCTTCATGATCGTTTTATGTACCTGCACACTTGAAATCAATGTTATAATTAAAAATATTTGCAGGTTCACATTGGTTTTGTTCCTTCTGATATGTAATGAGAGCTTCCTTCTATTGCACTTCCAACTATGTTGTTGTTTGTGTCTCTGTTTTCTCTTTGTGGGCTTCCTTCTTTACCCTTTCCTCTGTTTTTGTCTCTGTCTCTTCAACTTCTTTACTAAGATGTGCTACTACAAATAGGTTGTCTTCCACTGGCTCAAGTGGGCTTTTCTCACTCAATAGCATCATGTCTATATGATGTTTTTGTTAGATCACCTGCAAGCATTTACCATTAGCCAACAATTCTTCATCAAATTTTACATCAACTATATCAATTGTTGGATTCACCATAGCATTGATTGCTCCAATGGTAGCTTCATTGTCTTTAGCAAGCTCTGTTGTTGGATTCACCAAACTTTCATCAGCAAGCTTTGTTGTTGAATTTACCAAATCTTCATCAGCAAGCTCCATTGCTGGAATCATCATATTGTTATCAACAAGCTCTCTTGTTGGAATCATCATATTATCATCAACAAGCTCTGTTGCTAGAATCACCAAGTTTTCGTTAGCAAGCTCTGTAGCTAGATATACCAAATCTTCATCCACTTGCAACTGTGAATAGTGGGATTGAACAAACTTTTCATCTCAATGTAGATCTAATGCTATAGATCCACCTTCATCTTAAACTTCAATACTCTGCCTTGCACCAAAACATCTCTCAAGAGTATCACAGGTCTCCTTCGTTGTCTTGGCATTTGAAATGAGGAGAAGAATGTTGTCATTCACAAATTCTTTTATGCATGCCAATGCAAAGGCATCATTTTGCCTTTTCATTTCCAAATCTAAAAAGATCTCAAACATCCCCTGTTGTTGCTTTGACCTTCTTAGCCCATTGTATTTTCCCATTAGTTAAGCTTCGACAAAATCTGGCTCAACAAACAAATTGACTTACAGACTTAGTGGTTCCCTATAATAAAAATGTCTTCACAACTCTGACTTCTCTATTCATCATTGAAATCTACAAAATCTCTAAAAATCTGTCTTTTAAACCAGACCCATTTGAAAAACAATACAAAAACATTTCAAAAATACTCTCTTTAAAAGAAATTGAATGTAAACCCTTTTTTAAATAACATGAGCATTCTTAAAACAATGCTCTCAAAATCCTCATAAAAATAATGCTTACTAAGCCTTTAAGAATTCACACATACCCCTTTTTAATGCAACATATTATTCTTTTCTCAAAAATGAATATCTTTGTAGAAACGATGCCATCGTTCATCATACCATACTTCGTGTAAGAGATTAAAAAAAATGACGGATATGATTTACGTAATGTACCTTGACTTTTCAAGCAAATCGCTTAACCAATCAGCTTCGTGCGTTGAACTTTGTTTCCTCCTGCCTAATTTTTTTTTGAATATCACGGGTAACGCTCTGTGGGATGAGCGGAAGCCGCGAAAAGAACAAAACGATGGATAACTTTAAATGTTTAGTTCAAAACTTTAAACCTTACCGGTTTTGCACATTTACTTATCGTGCTTATGCAACCAATGGGCTGTCACCGTACTTTTCTGCTATTGTATTTTACGAAGGAAGTGGACATTGCGGAATTTTGCTCGCTTAACGCTCTGTCCGTTGAAGACAACTAACGCGAGGTCTTCCAATATCGTTGAGCGTTAGTAAAGGTAACGCGATTCTGGTATTTTGTATGACCTTTAATAACGCTGCTTTCAAGGTTGTAGGGTGTGTTAATACAGTTTCTCGTCACCTTTCCTCAATCGCTTTCTCTCGCTTATCCATCATTGGCTTTTTCATTCTCTTGCTGTTTTTTCGCAACTTTCCTCAATCGCTTTCTCTCGCTTAGCCATCATTGGCTTTTTCATTCTCTTGCTGTTTTTTCGCAGGCTTTTTCAAACTTCCGCTGCTCTCTCAAAGAATCTTACGCAGGTGCTGCTCTCACTTCGCTCACGGGTGCTGCTCACTCAGAGTCTTATGCAAACTAGTTTATCTCCTTTTCTGCTGCTCTCAAGGAATCTCAGGGAGGCTAATCTCTAATACCATGATAAGCTTATCTCCTTTTCTGCTGCTCTCAAGGAATTTCAGAGAGGTTAACCTCTAATACCATGACAATAATTGAAAAACCTGTCAAACCTCCTTTTCTGCTACTCTCAAGGAATTTCAGAGAGGTTAACCTCTAATACCATGACAATAATTGAAAAACACAAAATGTGGAGCAAAAAACTGAGTATTACAAATCAGTTAAATAAGATTAAACTATCACTAATAAATCAGTTAACCTCTAATACCATGACAATAATTGAAAAACACAAAATGTGGAGCAAAAAACTGAGTATTACAAATCAGTTAAATAAGATTAAACTATCACTAATAAATCAGTTAAACATCACCAATAAATGACTCTAGTGAAACTGGACTTACTAGAAATTGAGAGAATTATATTCTCAAGAAACAACACATAACCCTGAAAAGTCCTCATAATAATGATGCACATTTGAAAATACTCAGTTCCCACACCTTACACCTTATGATCCCACTAGGATGAAGTGAAATTTGAACTATTCCCATTGTCGATAGACCGAATGCTACATCTATCTTTTAGTTTTTTTTATGTGCGTGGTCCTTCCTCTCACATTACAAGAGAGATAGTCCACAAATTACTCCCCGAGACAGTTTATAATTATATTATTTTCATGGAAGTGATATCAAAGACTTGCAAGTGAAATCGTACCCACCAAATCAAATAACTTCTCATGCGATAGAACACAGTAGAGTGACATCGACGAGAATTTTCATGAATTGCAAACCCGAATGGTTGAATTCTCACCACACCAAGGCTCTAGTTGAGGACATCGAGTTGGTTTCAATCTACAATAATTGAATATGGAATATGAACTAATGAATCATGTTGGTTAATAAACCTAGATTACAAGTTGCTCATTCACACTATTTTGGTTTCGGTCAACGAGCTAACTGGTTAACGAGTTGTTCACTCACACTGTTCATTCACAAAAGTGGTGCGATGTTGGTCAAGAGGTAAAACGCCAATATACATATCTATGCATTCCACACTCAACTCCTCAACAATGTTTTATTGAGATTTAACACTGAACACTCTACAATGATTGAGAATGAAAATTTTTGTTTGAGTGTAGGCGTGAATTCAAATAGACAATTCACTGGCCTAACAACTCCTGGCGTGAATTCAACTAGACAATTCACTGGCGTAACAAATCCCGACGTGCAATCATTTCATTCGAAATAGTCGGATGATAGGGTGTTGCTATGCACAACGCACTACACCAAGGCCAGAGACATAACAAATCTTTTGTTTCAAAAAAAGTCTTTGCTCTCGAAAACTCATTTTTTATTTTACATTAAAAATTAATATCAATTGATTTGTTTTAAGATAAATATAAGTTGAAGAAAAAATATTTTAAGACAAAACATTATATTTAAGATAAAAATAGTTTGAGACAAAAATATTTTGAGACAAAACTTTATATTTAAGACAAAAATAATTTAAGACGAAAATATTTTGAGACAAAACTTTATATCTAAGACAAAAGTAGTTTGAGACAAAAAATTAAAGACAAAAATAGTTTAAGACAAAATTATTTTAAGACAAAAAAAATTTAAGACAAAATTATTTTAAGACAAAAACAATTTAAGACAAAATTAGTTTAAGACAAAACTTTATATTTAAGACAAAAGCATTTTGAGACAAAAATATTTTAAGACAAAACTTTATATTTAATGCAATGACTACTTTAGATCAAACCTATGTTTAATACGATATTTCACTTCGAATGAAAATGGAGAGCGGAGCGCTTAAGGTTTGACGCTACTCTGCAACTGGCAGACCTTCACAGATTGTGCCATTTTTCCATTAACCTTCAGCCATAAGGCAACTACAGCACAATAAAGAACAACTATTAGGCAATGGAACCCCCTCAGGGGGAGGGCATGATGCCTCCCCCGGCTGATACAGAAAACGGCCTGCGACAAACTGAAAATGTCAGGATGGACCATCCAGAAGATACAGCAACAGAGAATGAAAATATGCCGACGAATAACAACACAAATGAAGAACCACGAGTGACGTCAAACACCTACAAGCCGGTAGCAGTTGACAGACCCAAAATTGAGCTCCCAAGTCAGTGCATCAACACTCAGATCTAGTTTATGATGGATCATGCTTTGATAGGAAAGTTCATAGGCCTTTGGCCAACAAAGAAAGCTTTGCATGACTGGATCGCAGCCAAATGGAAGCCAAAAGGGCACATAACACTGCAGTTAGGGCCTCAGGGCTTCTTTACTGCCATTTTCAATTGTCTGGAGGACCAAAATAGGGTATTGGATGGAGGACCATATTTCTTCAACGCAGTAGGGCTATACCTAAGAGGATGGATCGAGCGCTTTAACCCGGAGAAAGAAGATCTGAGCTGGGCCCCGATGTGGTTGCCTTTATTCTCTCCCTCTGGGGTATTGGGACGAAGACTCTTTGCGAGACATTGGGAATGGTTTAGGTGAATTCATCAAAGTGGCAAAGGAGACAAAGCTGAAGCGATACACCTCCTATGCGCGGATCTGTGTATACATGCACCTCAGCAAAGCTCTCCCGAATGCGGTAAGCCTCTACCATGATGATTATGAATGGTTACAAACAATAGATTACGAGCATGTACCATTCTGCTGTTGAAAATGCCACGCCCTGGGCCATTTATTCCGATACTATCCCTCCAATATGAAATCCACGACCACCCCTTCAATGGACAAATCTGACTTGGATGGGTTCACAAAAGTTCCAAATCGCAAAAAGACCCATAAAAAGTCCTCTACCTCAGTCAGAAAACCTGTCACCAGCACCTCCTTGCCTTCAACAAGCAACAACATTGAAATCCTGCTCCAGCCGGAGGTTCATATTTTAGATAATCAGAAACAACCTGAAGCCATTCCTAAGACTTTCGCCCATTCTGCTCCATCAAGCTTAAAGAAAGCCCTCACTTCTAAGCAACCCGTAGACACCAAAACGCCCTCTCCCAGTAACATGCAGAAAAGGACTGCTCAATGTATGGAGGTAGATAACACTCAGATGCAACTCATGATTGTAGTTGATACAGAGGCAGAGCAGGAAATAGTACAACACATGGAAGAGGAACCGAAGAGCTTCGACATCGGAGATCTAGATATACTGGGACTTGAACAGGATTGTAAGAAAAAGGAATATGACAAAATTCCCGAGCGATAGTTAGAGAACTTAGAAGTAATTCTCTCAAGAGCACAAAAGCAAAGATCATTAGGAGTCCAAATTGGTAGTCAGTTGGTTGGAAAAATATCTTCAAAGACAACAAGAAATGAGGATGGAAAACCGATCTTCAGAGAACCATCTGCATAGGGGAGATGCTGGTGGAATCTGGAAGATACTCCAAACTCACCGAATACTATAATCCCCTTCCCAATCATGAATCATGAAGCTCATCTCATGGAACATCAAAGGGCTCAACAGCTTGGGGAAGGGACGATTAATAAGGAACATGCTACAATAAGAAAAGCCTCAAATTCTCTTCTTACAGGAGACCAAGTATAATTCCATAACATTGGATCAGATCCTTGCCAAAGCATGGCCAGGAAGCAAAGAAGTGGCGGTGGAAGCCATGGGAGCCTCAGGAGGGCTAGCCATCGTTTGGGATGATAGAGCTCTAACACTTACCAACATACATGCCAGTAAGCACTTTATTCAGGCTAAGTTTCATTTAACAGGGAGAAATGTTCATGGACACTTAACTAATGTCTACTTCCCCCAGGAGGCAACAAAAAAGTAAACACATTGAACACCCTAACTCAAATCAACTCAGAAAGATCCCACCCACTTTGGATCACAAGAGGGGACTTTAACATGATTACAAGGTTGGAGGAAAAAAGAGGAGGATGGATCAAGCTGGACTGTGAAAGCACGCACTTCAAAAACTACATTCATAACAACAGGCTTATAGATATGGAATTCAACAATGGCATTTATACTTGGAACAACAACCGTGCAGATGCCCACCAAATTGCATCTCGGTTAGACAAATTCTTGATCTCTGATAACGCAATACATCTTGGTGGGGATCTCTTGGCCTCTATATTGCCACTCTCTAGCTCGGACCATTAGCTTATTAGGATTCACTGGCAAAGACCGGGAGACAATGTTCGCAAGCCCTTTCGCTTTGAAGTCTTTTGGCTGAATCACCACAATTTTCATAACCTGATAATAGAGACATGGAGAAATTTCACACCACCAGAAGGCACAAAAATGTACAAGCTCCAACAAAAGCTAAAACATGTCAAGGAAAAAATAAAACAGTGGAATTGCTTTACCTTCGACAATATCTTTCAGGCACAAAACACTCTTGAACAAGAAATGCAAAAATTACAGCAGAGAATCACAGCTTAAGGCAGATCTGAAACCATAGCAGAACAAGAACATCAACTACAAACGTAGATCTCAAAAAGAGCAAGACAGGCAGAGATTCTTTGGAGACAAAAATCAAGGATCCGATGGCTTAAAGAGGGCGAACACAATACAAAGTATTTCCACCATACCACTATCCAATGGAGAATGCAAAACAACATTACTCTCCTCCAAAATCGACAAGGGGAACATCTAGAGAAGCATGAAGATATAGAACAGGAACTCCTTACCCACTTTCGGAGGGTGCATCAGGAAACATAGACTGATCGGCTGCCAGCTATAGAGAAGATCATCAAGATTATTCCTAAGATCGTAACTGAGGAACACAATCAAATACTCCTTAGGCCTATTTCTTTACGGGAAGTGGAGACAACTATGTGACAGCTCAAATTTGGGAAAGCACCTGGACCAGACGGCTTCACTTCGGACTTCTTTCACAACTTCTGGGATCTAATCAAGGAGGAAGTCTGGCAAGTAGTCGAGGAGTCCAGAGTTAACAGATGGATGCTTCCATCCTTGAATTCCACCTTCATTGCCCTCATCCCTATGGAGGAGAACATCTAGACTCCGGACAAATTCCGACCTATTACACTATGCAATGTTGTATAAAATTGTCTCCAAAGTGATCACCACACGCCTCAAGTCCCTGCTTCCTCTTCTTATATCACCGGAGCAATCAAGTTACGTGGAAAGAAGGCAGATCACCGATGGCATAATTCTCACTCATGAAATCATTCACTCCCTAAAGAAAACCAAAAGGCAGGTATGCTCCTAAAAATCGACCTCTTAAAAGCTTTCGACACTTTAAGCTGGAAATATATTAACAAAATATTGCTATCCTTTGGCTTTACCTCCCCTGGGTAAGATGGATTATGAGTCTCATCACTTCTACCCTTTTCTCAATTCCTGTCAACGGGACCCCCTCCCACCCCTTCCACCCGTGTAGAGGTATCCGACAAGGGGACCCTCTCTCACCCTTTCTATTTGTTATTATGGCGGAAGGTCTTGGACGTTACATCAAAGATACCCTTCAAAACTAGCAATTACATGGCCTTTCTTTCCAGAATACCTCTACTTTCACCCACTAGCAATTTGTGGATGACAATATGTTATTTGGTAATCCTTCGGTCCAAGAAGCCCGTAAGCTGAAATCAATTTTATCTGACTTTTCGGATGCCTCTGGCGCCTGCATTAACGAATCAAAATCGCAAGTCTTCTTCTTTCACACACCTCCCATCACTCAAGCCTCCATAGCCAGAATTCTGGGCTTCTCAATTGCATCTCTGCCCTCCAAATACCTGGGAGCTCCAATGACAACCTCTGCCTTAAAGCACTCATCCTAGAAAATTCTCCTAGAAAAATTGGAAGTCCATATCTCTTCATGGACCTTCAGAGCTCTCAATATGGCGAGTCGTCTAGTTCTAATCAAGTTAGTGCTACAATATATGTTGCTCTACCTCTTCACAGTCCTGGCAGCACCCAAATGGGTTCTTAAAGCAATAAAAAATCTTCAACGGGATTTTTTATGCGGGAATATGAAGCAAAAAAGAAAATGGGCTCTGGTAAAGTGGGAAGAAGTTTGTCACCTAAAATCCTCTAGAGGCACTAGATTACGGGATCGTCAGCACAACAACGAGGTCATGGGAGCGCGCATCTAGTGAAGATGGATCTCGAACCCGTATACTCCTTGGGCTATCCTCTGGACAGCTAAGTATGCTCATAATAGACCAGTGGATGATTTAATTTGGCTCAAAGAAGTTGGCACAAGCTCTCTAATTTGGAATGTTGCCAAACAACATAAAGATCTAATCCAACAACACAGTTTTTAGGAAATCACGAATGGAGATAATGCGAGGTTTTGGGAGGACTACTGGCAGCAAAGACCAAAATCGAAGGACCTACTCACGCCCCACCAACTTCAAGATTGGGTAGAGCAACCGATGATCAAAGTAAATCAACTTTGGGAGGAATTTCACAACCGAGGTTATAGGCAATGGTTATGCTCAAACCTCATTCTTGGGCAAGCCACACAATTTATCAAAGATAGCCTAGATATGGAACTCTCAAACAGGAAAATTCGCCAATCAGATAAGAAAGACATCATCAGATGGGGTTATGAAATGAGAGGTACCGTCACTTCCCAAGAAGCATATCATATAATACTAAGGGACCATACTGTCAAGGATAGGCTCTGGCACAAAGTTTGGGAACCACCAATTTGGCCAAAAATCTCCACCTTTCTCTGGTTGTTGTGCCAAAATAGAATCCTTACTTGGGATAATCTAAGGAAACGGAGTTTTCATGGACCTTCCATCTGCCCAAATTGTAAACAGGCAGAAGAAACTAAGGAACATCTCCCAAACTCATGTCTGTTAGCAACCCGACTTTGGGAGAAGGTTAGCTTCAGATGTCAAAGAGATGGATGAAATAAGGAGAATTCAACCAACACTATTCATTCTTGGGCACCTCACCCTTATAAAAGCAAAATCTTAAACACCTTATGGAAGCTAATACCAAGTTTCCTCATGTGGACAATCTAGAAAGAGAGAAATAGCCACATCTTCAAAGACCATTCCTTTCCCATAGAAGTTCTATGGATCAATATATATCAAAACATACGAGAAACCTTGATGCTCCAAACGTAGCTTGATGATGATTACACATCCACACCACAGGAACAAAATATATGGCTGAACTGGAACCTTCAGTGCAACCATGAGCAGGTACACCTAAGGAAAATCCCTCCCTCTGGAGATACACCTAACAAATGGACTCCACCCCCGCCACACATGGTACTGCTCAGCTTTGATGGAGCATCAAAGGGAAATCCAGGTAAAGCATGATTTGGGGGAATATTTAGAAATCACAAGGGCAATGTTCTCCAAACATTCATGGGGCCAATAGGTTGGGATACAAACAACTCAATTGAATTAGAAGGAATTTGGCAAGGACTTCTCTTGGCTCAGAATAATAGATTCTTCCCACTCATAATTGAAGGGGACTCTCAGATCTTAATTAACATGATCAACCAGATCTTACAGGGCTCTAGCACATAAAGTGGGTAGCAGTTGGAGATTGGCGTAAAGGCTGGAATAGATTGAACAATGTCTACTCATTCATAGAGCAGTTACCATCAGGCACACTCGTCGAAATGGTAACAAAGTAGCAGACCTCCTAGCAAACATTGGCATTGAAAGTGGTAAGACTCTTCATGTAGGAGCTCTTAGCACTATAGCCAATACTCATCAATTATGGGATTTCATTGATATAGTGCAAAAGGAAAGGGAAAATGCAAAGGAAACGTACCCAGATGTGGGTGTCAACAATAGGGTTTAAATGACAAGATGGATCGCCAGCGGGTTGGGAAGCCATCTCGCTAAGTGCTTTGTCCTAAGAGCTCACTGCAGATGGATTAAAAACACCTTGTAGGTGACATTTATTGACTCCGAAAGTTGTGACGAGCTCACCTCCTTCAACACCATGGCCCCTGCAAACCATTTTATTACTCCTCCCCTTGTCCATGGCATTTGTCCTCCGCAAGCGGCTGAACGATGTTTCAGAACTGCTACAGGCAATCGCTGCCTAATTATCCCTTGTCAAGATTTTGGTAATGGTTTTCATTTTTTGCATTCCTGTCATTGTCTTCTTGATTGTGGTTTGCCCACCCTTGCTATCGCTCATCGTCGCCTTCATTCCAATTCTTCTGCTGTCAATTCAGCCATGGCTCGGCTAAGGCACCGCATGCGCAGTAGGCGTGGAGGTTCGCGTGGAGGTTTTAACCGCTCGCGAGCTTTTACCAGTTCCACCTCTGACTCCTCGAACTCAACTAATGAATTTCCCAAATCACTCATTAAACCCACTCATAGCTACCCAAATACCAAAAGTGGGAGAGGTTGGAGGGACAATGTTGTCCACACTATGGATCTCCCACTCCCTCCTCTTTCTGACCCTCATAGCACACAATTTCATTTCTACAGTTCACTAAACATGCCTACAATCACTGCTACCATCACAATTTCTTTCAAGGAAGAGTTTTTGATGCAAACCACTCTATCCAGTTGTGGGAACAAGCAGAACAGGGAAGAGACAGGTAGTCATGGGATCAACAACAAGCAACAAGGTGAAAGTAGTAAGGCTCTGCATGACAAAGATAAAGCTGGGGATGCTGGTAAGCGACAAATGGATGCTGAAGGCACTCTAGATTCTCCAATTGTTCAAGGTCACAGCGCATCCGAAGAGGATGACGATTGGTATCAGTTTGCCTGCCGGCTTAAGGAAGAGCCAGCTCCGGAGGAACCACCATCCTAACACGTGGCCTCATGCAAAGGTCTCCGGCTACCTAGTGGATTCGTCTCACTTTTTATGGTTTTTGGTCTCTTGCAAAGGTGTCTGACTTCCAGGCGGATATGTTTCTATGATTCATGGTTTTGTGGTCTGGATGTGTTTTGTCTTCACGCCAAGTGTCTTGAATTCTCCAGTTGACTCTCTGCTAGGTGGAAATGGCATACTGTTACTTGGTTATGTCCCTGTCTTTTTAGTTCAGGATTGCATTGCTCTTTGTTCATTTTGGAAAACCAAGGTCTACTTTGAAATAGTTATTCTGTTTCAATGGCTAGTTTCCCCTATAACAGGGGCAGTCTTCAAAGCTTCCTGGACTGGTTTCCCCTCTGTTGGGGCAGTCCAATACCAACAGTTGCATTTTGTGATGATGACTGATGCTTAACATCTCTGAGATAAGGTTTCTCTGTAACTTTTTTTGTATTATATTAATAGATCAATACTACTTAGAAAAAAAAAAACCTATGTTTAATACAATTAACAATTAAGACACAAACATATCAATTTAAGATGATATTATCTAATTACAACTGAAAAATTGACTGTGACAATGCACCCTAAGTCGGCCAGCTTGTAGACAACTATTGTCTTGCGCATATACTGAGGTTGTTATTTTACTTACCATTCACGTTATCTTATATAAAGACAACGATTTTTTGGGCTCTTTGTTTTGTCGAGGTAGTCGACTAACAAGAATGCGACAAGTTTTACTGACAAGATTTCTCAGACATCAATTCCTCTTCTGTCCCTTTCATATATGCTGATACGATTAGAGACAACTTGTCTATTGTTGCATTCGTCACTACTACATGGAGGGGGACTTTAAGACAATTTCTTAAGAGAAAATAAATATTTTGTCTTCAAAATTTCAATATGAGGCAATAGTAAAAAAATGTAAAGGTAAAGGATTAGGGGTCTGTCTACTGGCATTCACTGAGTGGTTGGTTTACCATGGTTATGAAGTGATATTCAACAAAGGACAAGCATTCCTGAGACACATAGCCATGGGGTGGGTGAAGCAAATCGGGGTTCGTGTGAATAACCTGTATAAGCTAGATGTGGAAGAATGTGCTACATTAAGCACTAAGGCAGAGAAAGTGAAGGTTGCAATGTCGATGAACTTTGGCACAAAATACTTGGTCATTTGTATCATGGTACCTCGAATATTATAGAACAAATAACCAATCACCTCTCTAAAGGAGCACTTAAGCAATAGGATATATGCAAAGGATGTACATTACATAAGTACATAAAATCCACATTCCATGATCAGGACAACAAAGCACATGCAGTCCTAGAAAGGATCCACTATGATGTTTATGGACCTATCTTGACAACCTACACAGTTAGACACAAATATTTTGTCACTTTTATTGATGACTTCTCATGGAAGTGTTGGATCTTCTTCACGTGGAATAAATATGAGACATTCTCTGAGTTCGTAGAATTCAAGACACTAGTTGAAAACGAAGCTAGCAAGAAGGTGAAGGCTCTGTTGTAGAGGTTGCAACACCCTCAAAATTTTGGCCTGCACTTAAATTTCAGAGCCTACTATGGATATTGTGATCAATCGTTCCTTAGTCACTTATTGGTAAGTTGATGATCTCAAGCTCCCCTTTTCAATCTTAAGAGTCGTTTATGCTTTTATCTTTACATAGAATGTGTCATCTTTGGGCATGGGGGTAATCACTTGTCATGCAAAGGGAGGTTTGTTTTGCTTCAAGGGGAAATATTTATGAGAATGATACATGTTTAACACTCATTTCACACACTCTTACACAAGTGTTTCCTTTATCCTCCTAAAGTCTATAATCAAAGCTGCACTTGTCGTAAGCTGCCACAAAGGTTGTTGCATTAAGTGAAGTATGTGTTATATGTTCTAGATGGTCTATGTTGTATCAATAAGTTTTCAAGTGTGTGATCGTAGTGAAGTTTTATCACTATTCACATAAGTTCCATTGATCCCACACTTAGCTAAATTTCAGAGTTTCATTAGCAACCTGACATGATAGATGACTCTCAAGGAGCTGAGGAGAAAAATAAGCAGACCAAGAAACCCAAGGTATGATAGAATATTAGACCGCATGAAGACTCCATCTGATGCATAACCCTTTGGAGGCTAGGTATGGAAAACAAAGCACGTCTTTTGAAATACACCTCCTAATGTAGCTTAAAAGTTTACTTATCATTGTCGTATCATTCCGTCTTCAATGACATTGATGGTTGCAAGAACTGAAAGTCATTCCATGTGTTTGATCTATGTGTCTTGTTCCCTTTCACTTGTTTATTACATAACTTAGAAGATGAAGAGTATTACCACTTGTTTATTTAAGCTACTGAGGTTGTGACCAACATGATCTTATGACTAACCAAGCACGATGCAAGGCATCCTAAGTGGGATGAAAGATGTTTGATGATATGTATGTAGTCAGTACACTCCTCTGCATTACTCCTTTGCATTACTCCTTGCTTTGTATCTTGCATGTACCCTCACCGCTTGTAAGATTTGGCTACCTGCTGCCAATAGTCTCTTAACTCTTTCCTGGAAAAGCAGGTGAAGGAATTTTCGTCAACCTGATTTCTTCAAGGCTCTTCATAGAAATTATAGAGCTAAGATAAGGAGATGTGGAATCTCACTATCAAACTCTTGAAAATACTTTGCATGTTCGAATATATCCAAACAATTAAGCTACCACTCAACAACATTGTCAATCTTGGAAGACTCAAGAAAGATCACCTCTCTAGATATTATAAACTTCTTATTCACTTCATCATAGAGATGGTATGCTTTGGAGGTATGAGTACCCAAAGAAGATACATTTGTGACTCCTTGCACTAAGTTTTTTTATCTGTTCCTTAGGTATGAAGGCATAATATGAGGAACCAAAAACCTCACCGAAGGAATGTGCCCATACCACATTTCATAGGGAGTCTTGTTTCTAATAGCAAGAGTTGGACACCTATTATTTATATACACAACACATAGAACCACATCAGCCCAAAACCTTATGAATTTAACATGTGAACTATGCCAAGTTCATAGTGAAAGTAATACATTCCAATGAACTATGTGTTGAAAAATACAGTAAGAAATTCTCAATTTGATTTTTCCTTGATTAAATTGAAAATTTTCAAATTTCCACATCAACAGACAACTTGGATGATGTTAACTTATGTGACATGGCTTGTGTCACCTAGTTTACTCAATAAATTCGAGTTGTAGGAGTTAGAGTTCAGTTCTACATATGTGATTGCTAACTTGTGGCAATAAAGGTCAATTATCTCAAGTTGTTGTCAGTTAAACTAGTTCTAACTTTTGGAGGAACTAGTGGAAGGTCATTTAAGCAGTGGGACTTTAGTCAAACTCGGTGATCATCTAGTTAACTGATCAGTCAACCCAAAATAGTTGGGGCATGAAGAGAAGTCAAGTCCCCTAAAATTGGTGGAGATTCGAAGGTAGTTTTAATTTCTTGTAGCTCACACATTTTCAAGAACTTGCTATAACCATAGTGGAGGAGGTAGCTTGATCAGGAGCTTCATGTGAAATTAGAGAGCAAATGATTGTTGGTAGCATTAATAGCCTACCAACAATTTGTTTTTCACCACACTTCAATGTTTTGGGCATGGTTTTTGAGGGTGGATATTTTTTTTTTATGCTTTTTGGTCATGCATGTCCTCACTAAGTATCTTGGGAGGTCTGTAATAGTTCCTTGCATGCACATCCTCACTAAATATCTTTTAGGATGTCTGTACTAGGTCCTTGTAAATTTTTCTTTGCCAAGGCATAACTACTTATGATCTTAGGTGCTCACAACAGTTCGATAGTTTATGGCACTTTCCAAATCACCATTCCTGAAAGGATCCAACAAAACAACTTCAGAGGAAGATGAGAAGGGAAAATTATTATTGGAACTAGCTTAGAACTAGTGGAATTGGTTGGTCCCAATGGTTTGAGAGTTGTACTAGTCTAGTTTGGTGGTTCAGATTGGCTAAGACTGGTCTCGTATTGAACTGACCTTAAAACACCAAATTCACTAGTTCTCTAATAAACTAACCAATTCTAAAGAATGTAGTGCAACATAGCTAATGACCACCAAATAGTAATTTTTTAATAAAAAATACTGAAAAAGGAAAAAAAATTATTAACTCGAGGGCCCTACAAAACCTAACCCTAGTAATTAATGGTAATATTTAATTTTTAAAGTTATAGTAAAAGTTGACATTCTCCTTATCTTTCCTTTTTGAAAAGGAAAGATAAGGATAATGTCAGCTTTTACTTAAATTTTTAATATTAACATTAATTGTTTCGAGTTGTTTCAGAGTGGTTCCAACTTCATTCAATTTTGAGAAAGTCAAATTTTAGATCCCATTCAAAACTTAGTGGTTATTGTTTGAACCACTTCTTTATAATGAGTCCTAGACTTTGACTTCCAATTTCTCAGGTGCAGTTATTGCATAATCATATTCCTCATGAGACTTTGCAGCAGAAGTTGATCTTTAATCCATTGCAAGCACTTGACCTAGCTTATGGAACCATCAGCTACCCCTCCCAAGTTGCACCTCAACATTGAAATTTTCTTTCTCAGTAGACATTCATTTTATCCATTAGATCATTTCTTCCACTGTGACAGTCCAACAACACCCCTGCTAGCATATGCTTGACAATCCATCTCATCTCTATTGTTATCTTTAAACACTCTTAAATCTTGTGTCTCCAATATAAAAGAGGACGAACTAGAAAGGTCCTTCTTGGCCCTCTTCACAACCCAAAATATGTTTAGCTTCTCTCTTGTGCTTACACTCTAGTTTTCTTGCAGCTTCAGAATGGTGAATCTTAAACACAGTCTCATGACGTCCATTCAGGGAAGCATAATTCACCCTTTGTTTAAATCAAATTACCCCCCCTAGCATTCCCTTTACCTTTACATGCAAGCATATATTTTCCTTCTGGATGACTGTTAAGCTTCCCATCTCTATTTCACCTCCCTCTCCTACCCTCATGAACCCGATAAGCTGAATTTAACCAATCTCAATGTATCTAAGATAAACAATCCATCCAACTGGGTAGATTGAGTTGAGAACCTTTTAGAAAATAAATATATCCCTCCACAATGATATATCGCTCCCCAACAACATCATCATGCTCTGTTTGAGATCTATCATTCCCATGATTACTATAAATTTCTGAGTCCTTCACTTACATATTTGGTAACATCATCATTCAGATCACTATAATTTGTTGTGTTGTTTCTTGTGTTATGATTTCCTTTAATGGAAATATCTCCCTAGTAGGCACAAGTAACTAAATTCAAGTTCTTATTGCACTCTTTCATTAACATACTTAATTTTCATTTTGACCTATTTGGTTTCAAATTATTGTGTGGTTGGTTTACTAGTTGACGACTAGCATTCACCAAGTGGTTATTGATGATCATAATTATTCTAGAGTGAACGTTGGACTTTGCCTTGAAAACCAAGCCCCAAGAATAAGCAATTATCATAGAACATTTCATAGCCCATACTAGTGGAAGGCCAATTGTGCAGTGGGACTTTAGTCAAACTCAGTGATCATCCAATTAATTGATCAATCAACCCAAAATATCTAGTGCATGGAGAATTCGAGCTACCCAAATATGGTGGAGATTCCAAGGCAATAATGTAACATCAATTGTAGACTAGCCTTGAGTGTACAGGTGTTGCATGTAGTCACATGATCAACCTTGGGAATTTCACAATCCATTTTGTAAAAATTCCTAAATAATAGTGGCCTAATTTCTCAAGGAATTGCGTAAGGAAATATGGGCTCAAACAGAGGTAGAAATTTACTAAGTCTAGGTTATAGCTTCTCAGTGAGACAAGAGATCGGTTATTCATTTGCAGGTTGTGCTCAATTGAGCAAATAAATTGCAATACATTTCTATTCATCATATTAATGCATGAAAAGATTGGGTTTTTTAGCATATTTCTTTCCTCGAAAAAATTATGTGTGCATGTGTGATATTTCTTATTGCATGTATGAAATTTTTATTCTAAATTGTGAATTAACTTTGAGAGAGCAATAGAGTAGGTTTGTGTCTTGTGATTTTGATTAAAACTTCATAAGTAGTTGCAACTCTACACCATAATTTCTACAAGGATGGTGGAGGCAAATTACAAAATATTTGTTAGTAGACAATATCCCTACTTAAAAGTATCTATGACAACTTTTGCGAGAAAAGACGTTGAGGATAAAATATTGGATTGTGGAAGACTTAGTCACAAAATTCACAAGGGCAATAATTTTGGTTGTAGGTGTGGAGGTAGATGGATTAAATGTAATTGTGTAGTAGACAAGTCACAACTACTCCTTTGATATTTGTCGATGATGTGTTACTATTTGGTAGATTGACCTCTTTTGATCAGTATCTGCACTTCTTATGAATAATAATAAATCTCATATGATTTCTTCTCACTGAGATGATGCATTGGTACTAGAGATTTATCATATTTTTGGTGTTGTCTCCGCTGCATTGGATGCAGATTTTGAAAATCTTAGATTTATGCTCCAACCTAATTGTTATGGAATTAAGGATTGGAGTTGAATTATAGAGAAAATCCACTGTAAACTTTTATCATGGGCACAAAGGTGGCTCCCCCTAGGAGGCAAGTTGACTCTAGTTCGAGCAGTCCTTCAGAGAATCTTTGTATATTGGCTTCATATTTTCGCTCTGCTTAAGAATATTAGTAAATGTATATTTTTGGCTTCATCTTGGCATGAGACAACGTGTCGTAAAGGACAGAGTGGGCCTGGTTGTTGTTTACTATGTATGGAGGCGATGGATAACCAGACTCATCTATTTCTTTGATTCTCCTTAGAAAAATCATTTTGGAATGGTGTATTTAATATGTTGCATTTATAGGAAGATATAACTACTCTTTTGTGGTTGATTGTATTCGAGACTTGATTGTTGAATATAAAAACATTTGGACCACTTCCAACATACATTGGGGTTTTGACCAAATAATGCATTATTGTCTTGAGCTCCTTTGTTGTGATACATCCACCTCCATCATTGTCAAAAGATCTAAAATCCTCCCTGGACTTAGACATAACCTCCACCCCATATTCCTTTAGTAGATAAAACCTTTCTCTCATTTTTTGACCATGCCAATCTACCCTCCATCCCATATTCTCTCATGAGCCCTGTGTAAACCACCATTTCATTCAAGGATGGGGAATTTGATGCATATTCTAACCATATTTGTTAGATACTTTCCCCCTTTTCTTGCTTATTCATTCATTGCCAAACACTATACCACTAGTTCTAAGAATCTTGTGGATACTATCACCACAATAAATGTATATTTTATTTTATAGGAGACAAGAATTGTATATTTACCTTTGGGACACTACAAAAATATTTTGATGCACCTTTGTGACCTTTACGACTTTATGTCCTTAATTCTCATTCCATGTTCATCCATGTGGATGCACTTTATGATGTTCTACGACAACCTAATGTCCTTGTCAACTTCCTCTCATCTTCCTTGTCATGTTTTTAGGATATGTGTATCCAACAAGAAATTCGGGAGATGAATGACATCAAGGTAGAAAATCAAGGGGGTTTCAAGTCATTTATATAGGGTTCCCACTAGCATAGTCCCACCATATGATCCACCCAATCCCTCAATTGGGATCTACTACCATTTCAATTAATTATTAGATGATCATGGTGGGCCATAATTCCAAGTTAAATATTATGACTCTTCATATGATATTATTGGAGATACTTGAGGAGACATCTTTTTGGCTAAAGCGTTGAGGGAGGATTTTGACTTCAATATCAAACCATCAACCATATCATCAACATTTGTCCCATCAACCATATCCTCAACATATCTAACCAACAATAAAGAAGACAAATTAGGTGAAGCATGGGCATGCTCTCTCACCCACGTTGTTTAGGATATATATCAATCTATGAATGCCTCTACACTCTACCAACTGTGCATCAATAAAATTTTGGGTTATTCCACTATCCTCAAAGATGGATACATGTTGTCCCTGCATTGTGCCTTTGATTAGAGAGTGGCTAATAATCATAGTTTATCATGTATGATTGTCATCGTATGTAACATCCATGGTCCAATTCATTTGTTTGGTGCCCAATGTTGGTGAATCGTTGTATTGCATCATGGTAGCATATATTT
>APFE031045389.1:4392-19673 GCA_000404065.3 Pinus taeda
TCCCTCAACCTCTCCAACATGACAAATGAAAAAGCAAACCGTGTATCCGCAATCTTTAACAATGATAGATTGTTGTAGTCCTTGTAGATAGTGAGGGCATTTGTATGATTCTGTACAAATTTATGGATATGTCGTGCATCCTCAATAATGTTACCAATCCAAAGCACATTAGAAGCAATAGATTTCAGTGCTAAGTTCAATGAATGGACAATGCAAGGTGTCCAAACACTTGTGGATATTTAGCTTCCACAATCATGCCAACAGCCTTACAAACAGGTGCATTATCTGTAATGATTTGCACACAAGAATCAACACC
This sequence comes from Pinus taeda, assembly GCA_000404065.3. NCBI lineage: Eukaryota > Viridiplantae > Streptophyta > Pinopsida > Pinales > Pinaceae > Pinus > Pinus taeda. The sequence goes on from APFE031045389.1 coordinate 4,709, forward strand.
TACATCTTCAATAACTTTAATAAATAACTCACCAATAAATTGTGCATCCTTGTATTCTCCAAGTGTATCCACTACTTTCATGAAAACTGGACCACTCAAGGAAGACACCATGAAGTTGATGATTGGGTGTTGCGCTGGATTTGTCCATCCATTAGAAACAATGCTAACCCCAGATGTTGGCCATGATGCTACAATAGGCTCAAGTATTTTTTGCACCTCTTTTTTTGCCTTCGTCAACAATGTAGTTCTCAGCTTCTCTGACCCAGGAGGCACATACCTTGCTGGAGCCCCTTGAGTTAGAGCTCGGCACATCTCAATAAATAGAGGTGAGCGTGCAACATTAAATGATATGAAGTTTTGATAGAAGAAGAAGGCAATGGTGAGATCAAGCTCTTCCCATCTCTCTTTTTGGAAAATTTTGTCCATTGGACCAAGTGCTCTTCTTTTTGCTGCTTGTCCCCCAGTAGAAGTAGAACTCTCAAATGGAAATTTGGTGTTGGCTTTCCTCAAAAATGGAAGGGGGTCTTCATTCTTGGGTTTTCTTGATTTTGAAGCCACATTTTCCATACCAACAATGGACTCCTTTTCCAATTTTTTTCTCTTTTGTAAAGAAACAGATTTACAAGCTCCAATCCCACAACCCGGTAAAACAAACAAATGTGCTTTCACATGGTAATATGTGCTTTTGAAAGAAATGTGACAAAATTTGCATCTCCATTGCACATTGCCTCCTCCCTTTTCCTTGGTGTTTGTTCCATCCTCTCTTGTGACATATTTCCACAATGGATATTTATCAGTGTTGTCTTTAGGTGGTACTCTTCCCTCAACATTACTTGCAGCAGACTCTGATGATATTGGGGGAGGAGGGGCATCTCCAATGGAAACATTGTTGCCCTTCCTTTGCCCCCTAACTGTTGCCTTTGATTGAACCATGAATACTGTAAAAGAAATGAACAAAACATGCACAAATTTGTAAACAAAAAATCATATACAAACTGTTGTAATAGAATAAGAAATTCAAAAAAAAGGAGCTGAAATGCACTTACCTGGTGCTTGAATCTCCTTGCCGAACACTCTACTCCCTTAGCTCCTTGCTCCAAACCCTTCTCCACTCACAAACAGCTCAAACAATGCTTGCCAAATGATAAACAACGTGACTGACCAAATGCGGATTTTTCTAACCCGCGGTAGTCCCTTTTCCACTAAACGAGTCCTGGAAAGCAGGACACAGTGAAAAATCGGGACACGTTGGCTATTTTCGAGACATGCTTGGGATTCGACGTGTCTTGATAGGATTCGACGTGTCCTATTTTTTGGACATGTTTTTTGGGCGAATCGTGTCCGACATGCAAGATTCGGACACATGGCCCCTCCCTAATGAATCCGGTTACTTAGGTTGCCATAAATAAGATGACCCACATGGAGTTTGGCCCTAGTTGTCAATTTCAACACTCCCTCTCAACTAGGGAGAACTCCATCCGTTGATCCATATGTCCGACTGTACTATCTCTGCCATCAGTGCCTTGCACTGCTCTGCTCTGCTCTGTTCTGCTGAACCATGAAGAAGAAGAATTGATCGAGAATTTCTCATACCATTCTCTACTGACCAGAAGTCAGTTTTATTGATCCTAGATCAATATCACAAGAGACTGTCTCAAACCACTCATACTGATCCCAAATTAGTTTCATTGATCCCAGATCAATGGAAGTCATCCTAGCATAGGGACTACGGTAAATACAACGATGCATCCATCAATAGTACTAATATGGGTCCCTAACTCCATTTACCTATTCATTGGCCGGATGAGAGGTACTTCCCATGAGTTCCAGACTGCGTGGGTAGGATGCCTCGACAAGAGAACCATTCATCCTATCCCTAAGTCGCCTTAGGGTATCACAGGGGAAGGTTGATCCATTCACCCTATACATAGCGCACCATTAGGGGAGGGTGAGTCACCCTATGGTCACTTGTTGCTCCAAGTAGTACCCCAAGCACCCCGGATCTCCCAGAGCTCAATGCATGCATCATGCAGGACCCTTATAAGAAGGTCTCTCAACGACTCCAAGTAGTTCGGGAAAGTCACAAATTTGACCTTTCCCCGGGGTTTTGACACAATGTCTGTGACCTGTACATCAACCTCAATGCGATAGAGCCTCCTCGCTCATCGACGTACCATATCCAAGATAAGGTAGTATCTGATGTCTATATGTTGGAGCAATCATAGAATACAGAATTCCTCAATAATTGAATCCCCCCCTGGTTGACACAGAGGATCCTGGTGGTATCCATCATGTGTACAAACAGCTCGCTAAAGAACTTCCACAACCAGGTAGCTTCACACGAGATCATACTCATAGTTATGTATTTAGTCACAGTAGTGCTTATAGCAACCAACTTCTGCTTCCTGCTCATTTAGGATATCGAACAAAACCCAAAGAGAATCAACACTCAGAAGTTCCCTTGCGATCCTCCATAATGCCTGCCCAATCAGCATTCAAATAATCATGCAGCTTCACATTTCCAGCAGTGTATCTCAATCCATGAGAGATTGTGCCCTAAAGATATCTCAAAAGATTCTTGGCACCAATCCAGTGAGGCTTAACCATATATGAGCTCATCATACTAATGGAAAATCATATGTCCAGATGGAATTTCACCATGAACATCAACGCGGATGAGTTTATGAAACTCAGAGGCATTTCCCAAATCTAGTCTGGCATCACTACCACATAACTTCTGAAAGTTAAGCTCCATTGAGGTAGTCATGGGCTTGCAGTTCGCCATTCTCAATATGGAATCCAACTCCCTATTACTTTTGCAAACGAGAGGGTTTGCCCTGTCTGAAAGAGGTCATCCTCAGAAGGTGCCATTATGAGAGGTCTATCATCCACAACCTTCAAGCAATGGTTTGGATCAGCTCCACTCCTAGTGAATCTGAGCTTCATAAGATAGATATTAATCCTCTCATACTAAGCCCGGGTGTTTTGCTTCAAGCCATAGAGGGCTTTTTCCACCTGCACACATGAGATTCCCGATCATGAATCTCAAACCCCTCGAGTTGTTCCAACCCTGTGAACTTGCTACATGAGGTGAATGGTCCCCTTGTAAGATTTTCTGTCGGTACATCTCAGATATGTACCTTCATGCTCTTCTTGAATTCAAGCATCGTTGTCACCATTTGACTCACATTAGGTAGGGTCCCATAATAAGTAGACCTCTGGTGCTATAGATGAGATGTGACAACTAACATGGTCCCCAATGGACTTCCTGCAACTTGATACAACCCTGAACTCAAAAGCATCTTTGAAAAATTGCATTTTCAAATACGTACCTTTCCATCGATGAATGCCACCCTGAAACCTTTGACTTCCATTTCCGAAATGGTCACCAAGTTCTTCTTGCGATCAGGAACACAAAAGAGAGTCTTGTAAATGAATCGACTTACGCTCATTCAATTGAGGGGTAACATTCCCTACACCCTTTCCAGGATAGGTGGCATCGGCCCCAAGTGTAATCCCACGATTGTTTTCCATCTCTACTAAATTAGAGAGAGCACCCTCCTATCCAATGAAGTGCCTTGAAGCACTATAATCAATAAGCCAGATTCCCACTGAATCTGAAGGAGAGGGCCAATACAAGATAACGCTTCAGAACCAAAATTTGATTCTTCATACCTACGGTTCTTTGCTTTCTTTGAAGAGCCGGTCGCTTCCTTGATGACCTGCATTACCTGTCATTCCTCTGATCATTGAAGATGTCCCTGGAATGATTGTTATCATCATCAAGTGATGTGTCCCTACAATTCAGACACTCCTTCGCATAATGGCTAAACTTATTACAAACAAGGCATTTGCCTTTCTTTCCACCCTTAGATCCGGACATCCCAATGAAGTGGTCTTTAGGTAGGCCATCGAAGCTTCTGTTGCGCCATTCTGATAATATTCTCTGCTTCGATTTCACCCTTGGTGAATTTGAAGAGGGATGAGGAATCCACTGATCCTTTTGTCCTTTCCCAACTGTCTTCGGTGATTGCTATTTCACTCTTGCTTGGGCTTTGTCTCCGCCTCAGCTCCGATACCATGTTAATTTTAGGTATGTTCTATGCTTAGAGCAATTTATTTCAATTTTCAAAGTTAGTTCAATATCATTTCCAAATTAGCAATCACATCAGCATTAAGGTAAATTACATATAGAACATAAACATAAATCGCAGAAGACCAGCCAAGACAAGAGGACACAAGATGTGGCACTAGCCAAGGACAAACCCTAATGTGGGGAAACCCTTGATGAATTCTTCTTATATGTTCTTCAATAGTTCAGTAGAGAGAGAAAGAAAGTACATTTACAACAGAAGTTAACACTTTGACTTATCTAGATAAGAGCATAGATCATCTCTAAGAAGATGATACAAGAGACCAGTGGAAGACATACTACTTCAACTGATTCTCCAAGGTGACTCCTTCACCTATCGTTGTGTTGCACCTCGTCATCATGCTATGCCTCATCGTGCTGCACCCATCGTCACTATGCTGCATCTCATCATACTTCACTAATCATGACTGTACCCATCACTGTACTTCATCATGTGCATGTTGTCTCATGTGCCATTGCTGCACCATGTTGTCACACTGCTTATCCCAATGTTTAGCACTGTTGTACCTTGTTGTCACACATGATGTTCCAATGTTTAGCACTGCTGAATCAAGCCATCATTGTAACATTGTTGCTATCATGCTGTCATGGCTACTAGCATTGTTGTGCCACTGTTAATGACAGCTTCTCCTAAGATAGTTTGCTGCACCAAGCTTTATTACCTATCTATCCCATTTACCTTGCTCCAACAGTCACCCTTGATGTTGTTGTTGTCCCATGTATCATACCATTATGAACAACCACCAATTTGGCCTCCACTGACTGCCCAACAATCTGGTCCAAACTGATCCTCATCTAGGATCCAACACCTACAAGAAGTGTCATAGACAACAAACCTTAACTTACTGTTTTGAGGTTTGATTAGTTTGTTGCAAGCTAGGCCTGGTTAGGGCATATCATAGTCCCTTTGCCAACCTTCCTTTCCGTCTAGATTTGCTCCAAGGTGATGCGGCTTCCCTTCCTTGTGGGGATGTGACCCTTCACAATAATCCTGGGCAGTTCTAGTCCTTACAAGGTCCACGGCCTACCCTCACAGCAAGCTTCGATAGATTTGCATCAACTTGATTAAGGGTTTGCCCGCCTCTAAACAGTCTCTTCTAGCCTCGGCCCTCTAGCAAAGCTTCACGACCCTCCTTCCAATAATTTGGTTACCTAAAATGGCCTTGAGATAGTCCTTCAAACCCTCGCTGGAATGTTGCCTTAGCACAGCCTAGTCATCCCTTTACTCAGCCTATTACACAACAAAACAGTCCTCAAATACAACCATTGCTCGACCTCCTTAATATCACGTTGTCCATAATCTCCTCTGCCTTCTTAATCTGATTGTGATAGGCTTTAGACAGCCTGGTTAGGACAATGTATGGGATGGCTGAGTCATCACTCATTATCTAGGGCACCTAACCCTCCTTGACTGTGGTTAGGGATTATGTGTGTGGGTCTTCCTTAGACAGCAACGTAGATAAACTTCCTTGACTGCGTCTAGGTGTCATGATCCCTTTAGGATAGCATTTAGATCTCTCCTCCATAACTGTGTTGAGAGCTAGATCATCCTCCTTAGGACTATGTTAGGGCTACTTCCTCCTAGATTTCTCTCACACTAAAACCCAAGACATGTGGAGAGAAATAAAGAGCAAAGTTGTGTGTGAAATGACTCTCAAGTCATCTTCTTTTATACTAAAACGTTGAGCACATGGGTTTATTTAGTTGCTGGCCAACCTTGACGAATTGTCTTATAACACAAATAAATTCATAACTCCATGAATACTTTTCGGAATTTGATGATCTTTAGATCAATCCTACACCTCTCGATGAGAGGGATCCAAGAAAAATATCAATTTCCATAAATAAGATGACCCACATGGAGTTTGGCCCTAGTTTCCAATTTCAACAATTTCCCCACAATGGAAGCACTTAACCTTGGAGAGGTCCTTCTTTCTTTTCTCCTACGTTCTCGCAGATGCGAGAACTGCATCTTCTTTCTCCTCCTTCTCAATTCTGACCCCTTTTTCACTACTCCCTGACTTGGACACCTGTCTGATCTCTTCTTGGTGAAGAGCCGCCCATAGTTCCTCCCAATCTGGAAGGCTCATCCTGCCCAGTATGCTCTAGACAAATACCTCCCAATCCTTTGAGATTGCGTTCAATGCGGTACTCACCATAAGTTCCCGATCCGGTGTGGCCCATATGGAAGTTAGTTGATCACGGATCTCCTTCAATCCACCAAGGAAGGCATCTATCTGCTCTCCCTTTTGCATCTAATATGACTGCAAGTGGTTTTCAAGTAACATCCTCCTCTGCACAAAAGTATGTTGGTACAATTTTTTCAAGGCCTCCCACATCTCATTTTCCATCTCCTTCTCGGCAATGTGTGGCACCACATGATCCTTGACACCATCAAGGATGATGCATTTTGCCCTGGCCGTTGCCTCCTCGTACTTGTCATTTTCAGCTGGGTCAACCGGGATCGCTATCATTTTCATGGAGAAGTGTTTGATGCGATACCTGTCTAGAATGGACAAGATCTTGCCCTTCCAGACTACAAAGTTTGAAGCTCCGTCCAGTCTATCTTGATCTCTTAGCCCATTCACTGCCATTTTGCTGCTCCTCTTTCGACTCTTTCAAGTCTCTCTACTTCCCGTATGGAAGTTCTTGGTTTGACTCCCTCTAAGCCTCGATTTCCCTTCTGGAAATCCCTCTGCCAATCCTCGACAGCAACTCCCTCCTCCTTGGTCTTGCCCTGTTAGGTATTGTTCTGACCATAGTACCCCACTAGCTTCGCTCCACAACTTACCCACAACTTCCTATGCCTCAGCAGTCTGAAGGTTAGAGCTTCTAGGCTCTACGCAATCTTGGCACCGACACAATCTGCACCTCCTGGCCATAGCGTTGATCCTTCCTCACTGAAAAAGATGATCGGGCACTGCGTAGATCAAGTTTTCTCCTCTCTGCCTCAGCGCTAATCCTCCTCCTGGCTTGAACTGATGATGCAGGCTCTCTACGTCACCCCTTTCTTGCTGCTTTCTACTAGGAACAACTTCTATCACTCAGGACAGTTGTTTCTGCTGTTGCTGCTTTGCTCGGTTGATGCCTTCAGTTATCCTGTGATCTGCAACCACGCTCTCATACCATGTTTCTAAGTCTACTACGAGAATTTAACACTCTAGCTTGTCTTCTGCGATTAATGTTTATGTTCTATCTGCAGTTTACTTTAATGCTGATGTGATTGCTAATCTAGAAAAGATATTGAGCTAACTATGAAAATTGAAATAATTTGCTCTAAGCATAGAACATACCTAAAATTAACATGGTATCGAAGCTGAGGTGAAGACAATGCCTAAGCAAGAGTTAAAGAGCAATAACCGAAAACAGTTGGGTAAGGACGAGAGGATCAATGGATTCCTCATCTCTCTTCAAATTCACCAAGGTTGAAGTCGAAGCAAAGAATATTATCATAATGGCGCAACGGAAGTTTCTAATGGCCTACCTAAAGATCACTTCAATGAGATGTCCGGATCTAAGGGTCTGGCTGTAATAAGTCTGCCCTTGGCTGTAATAAGTCTGGCCTTTATGTGAAGGAGTATCCAAATGGCAGGGACACATCTCTTTGTTGATTTGGGGTAGCATCGGATGTGCTCTAGCCACGAAATTTGGTGGAGAGGTTAGGGCACATGAGATCTCTAATACCCAAAAAGGATTTGCGCAGATTCTAAACAGATCAGGAGATATTAAAATAATTAATATTTTTAATGGAGTCCCTAAGTCTAAACTTAGGGAAAATAAAATATTAATGTGTATTAATATGAATCTGTGTTAGAATGGTCCAAAAGACATGGATCAAGCCAGATTTAATCTTAGTCGTTGATATGTAAACAAGAAAAGTATAAGAGGAGGCTTGAGGGTCACTTGGAGAAGACACTGAGGGAGACCAGTTAGTTCAATTTCTGGAGCGGGGTTTGCTGAGAAATTGAACCAATGGTCTGGAGAGCAGTCAGGAGGCAACAAGTACAGAACAGAGAGACGGGAGATCAGCGCAGAGGCAGAAGAGGCAAGCGCAAAGCCAGAGGAAGCAGCAAAGACTGCGAAGAGCCAGAAGGGCCCGCGACATCCACGCAGAGGCTGCAGGAGTGACGCAAAAGGCCAAAGAGGCTTCGCAGAGCCTCAGTGGGTTGACGCAAAGCCTCATTAGGTTGATGAAGAGAATTTCAGGCTGACGCAGAGCGTTTCACGCTGATGCAGAGGTCAGTAAAGCCTATGTTGGGTTCAGAATAAGTGTTGGAGATTTGTCTCTCTGTGGGTAAAGCCAGTTTGGCACCCTGTTGTACTAGAAAATTGCTGAATAATAAAATCCTCCCTTACTACACTGGTTTTCCCACATTGGGTTTTTCCGGGGACATTAGTCCAAAATAACTGTGTCAATGTGTGCATATGTTTGTTTCTGTATGACAGTGTGATATCTGCAACAATATTTATTTTAATGTTTGTTGAAGTAATTTCATGAATAACTTATGATCAAATAAGTAGGAAAAGTAAATCAGTTGCTGCAGTGATAGAATTTTCACACTCTTGATGAAGATAACAATCATTCCAGGGACATCTTCAATGATCAAAGGAATGACAGATAATGTAAGTCAACAAAGAAACGGTCGACTCTTCAAGGAAAGCAAGGAACCCCAAGTATGAAGAATCAAATGTTATTTATGATAAGATAAAGAAGTGTTATCTTGTATTGACCCCCTCCTTCAGATTCTTTGGGAATCTGGCTTATTGATTATTGTGCTTCAAGACAACACTTCATCAGATAGAAGGGTGCTCTCTCGAATTTGGTAAGAGATGGAAACAATCATGGGATTATGCTTGGAGCCGATGCCACCTATCCTGAAAAGGGTGTAGGAAATGTTACCCCTCAATTGAATGAGGGTAACTCAATTCATTTACAGAATCTCTTTTATGTACCTGATCGCAAGAAGAACCTAGTGTCCATTTCGGCAATGGAAGTCAAAGGTTTCAGGGTGGCATTCATCGATGGAAAGGTACGTGTTTGAAAATACAATTTTCAAAGATGCTTTTACTCATGGGTTCAGCGTTGGCAATTTGTATCAAGTTGCAGGATAGTCCATTGGGGACAATGTCAATTGACACATCTCATCTATAGCATCAGAGGTCTATTATGGGGCCCTACCCAATGTGAGTCAGATGGTGACAAGGATGCCTGAATTCAAGAAGAACATGAAGGTACATGTCTGAGATGTACCAAAGGAAAATCTTACAAGGGGACCATTCCGCTCACGTAGCAGGTCCACAGGTTTGGAACAACACGAGGAGTTTGAGATTCAGGAATCTCATGTATACAGGTGGAAGAAAGCCCTCTATGGCTTGAAGCAAAACACCCCATGCATAGTATGAGAGGATTGATAGATGTCTAATGAAGCTGAGATTCACTAGGAGTGAAACTGATCCAAACCATTGCTCGAAGGCTGTGGATGATAGACGTCTCATACCGGCACCTTCTGAGGACGACCTCTTTCTGACAGGTGTAGACCCTATCATTTGCAGAAGTAAGAGGGAGTTTGATTTCGGATGTGGAACGGTAAACTGCAAGCCCGTGACTACCTCGATGGAGCTTAACTTTTAGAAGTTATGTGGTAGTGATGCCGAACCAGATTTGGGAAATGTCTCTGAGTTTCATAAACTCATTCACATTGATGTTCTTGGTGAACTTCCGTCCCGACATATGTTTTGCAGTTAGCATGATGAGCTCATATATGGTTGAGCCTCATTGGATTGGTGCCAAGAATCTTCTGAGATATCTTTGGGGCACAATCTCTCATGAACTGAGATACACTGCCGGAAGTGTGAAGGTGCATGATTATACGAATGTTGACTAGGCAGGCAGTGTGGAGGATCGCATGAGCACTTCTGAGTGCTGGTTCTCTTTGGATTCTACTTCGATATCATGGATGAGCAGGAAGCAGAAGTCGGTTTCTATAAGCATTTCCGAGACTAAATACATAGCTACGAGTATGATCTCGTATGAAGCTTCCTAGTTGTGGAAGCTCTTCAGTGAGTTGTTTGTACACATGATGGATACCACTATGATCTTCTGTGACAACCAAGGGGGATTTGATTGTTGAGGAATCCTGTATTCTATGATTGCTCTGGCAAATAGACATCAAATACTACCTTATCAAGGATATGGTATGTCGATGAGCGAGGACGCTCCATCGCACTGAGACTCATGTACAGGTCACGGACATTCTGTCAAAGCCCCAGGGAAAGGTCAAATTTGTGACTTTCCCGAACGACTTGGATTCGTTGAGAGACCTACTTATAAGGATCTTGCATGTTGCATGCATTGAGCTCTGGGAGCTTTGAGGGGGCTTGGGGTACTACTGGAGCAACATATGACCATAGGGCAACTCACCCTCCCCTAATGGTGTGTTGTGTACAGGGTGAATGGCTCAGCCTTCCCTTGTGATACCCTGAGGCGACTTAGGGACAGGATGATTAGTTCTCCTATCGAGGCATCCTACCCATGCGGTTTGGGACTCATGGGAAGTACCTCTCATCTGACCAATGAGCAGGGAAATGGGGTTAGGGACCATAGTAGTTCTATCGATGGACGTATCATTGTATCTACCATACTCCCTATGCTAGGATGATCTCCATTGATCTGGGATCAGTATGAGTGGTTGGAAACACTCTCTTGTGATATTGATCTGGGATCAATAAAACTGACTTCCGGTCAGAAGAGAATGGTATGAGACATTCTCGATCAATTCTTCTTCTTCATGGTTCAGCATAATAGAGCAGAGCAGTGCAAGGCACTGATGGCAGAGATAGTACAGTAGGACATATGGATCAGCGAATGGAGTTCTCCCTAGTTGAGATGGAGTGTTAAAATTTGCAACTAGGGCCAAACTCCATGTGGGTCATCTTATTAATGACAACTAATATTTTTCTTGGATCCCTCTCAACGAGAGGTGTAGGATTGATCTAAAGATCATCCAATTCCGATAAGTATTCATGGAGATATGAATTTATTTGTGTTATGGGACAATTCGTCAAGATCGACCAGCGACCAAATAAACCCCACATGTGCTCAACGTTTTAGTATAAATAGAGCTGCCTTGAAAATCATTTGGACAGACTCACTCGGGACTTCTTCCTCTCTATTTGTCTTTGGGTTTTAGTGGGAGGAGAGATCCTAAGGGAAAACGCTGCCCTAATGGAGAAAGGTTCTACGCTATCATAGGAGATGCCCCAAAAGGCTCTACGCTGCCATCTCAGCAACAAGGAAGCCCTAACTCTGCGCTATGGAGAAGTACGCAATCATGAAGGGCAACAACATAAGCCCTCTAACGCAGCCATGGTAGAAGCCTAAGTACCCTACGTGGAGGAGAAAGAGTCCACCTACAACAGCCCTAATCCTTAGCCGCAGCAAGAAAGGGAGATTCTAAGACAGCGTGAAGGAGGCTCAGTTCATCAATGAAGGCCAAGTTAACTGTTGGAGCTGTAGTGACACTTTGGTGGAGGTTGAGAAACTGTCATGGATGTCGCAGGCTGTCTTGAGGGCCGAAGGCATAGTTTTATGGGGCTATAACACTTGGAAAGGGCTACCGCAGCAAGGGATAGGCTTCTTGTAGCCAGCCGCAGTCCCTATCACACCTACAGGTCTATGTTAGGAGGGTGTAAGGCCTGCTAGGGTATGACAAGCCAACGTGGGATGTAGGAGTGATGAAGAACGGTGACTATAGCCTCGGTAGGGATGTTGCAACTGATGTGTGAAAGGCTGGTTGGACTGTCATTGATGCCCTAACCAGTCCATGACCACATTGTGAAGGTTGTCCTAAATGCAGCAAATAGCAGCATGATATGACATGATGTGACAATATATCATGACGTTTATTGATGACTACACCAGAATGTGTTGGGTTTATTTATTGAAGAACAAATCTGATGCTTTCCAAACGTTCAAGAATTTTCGTAAATGGATTGAAAATGATGCACAATCTCATATTGGGTCTATTCGCTCTGATAATAGAAAAGAATATACATCAAATGAATTTGAAAACTATCTTTGCCAACATGGGATCAAACATCAAACAACTGTGCCTTATAATCCCCAACAGAATGGTGTAGCTGAAAGAATGAATAGAACAATCTTGAATATGGTATGATCCATGCTTTTCTTCAAAAATGTAAAGATAATGTTTTGGGCTGATGTTGTTCTATGTGCTGCATATATAAAGAATAGATGTCCATCTAATGCTATAAGAAACAAGACTACTTATGAATTGTGGTATGGACATGTTCCTTCGGTAAAACATCTCAAGGTCTTTGGTTCCACCTAATATGCTTTGATACCAAAGGTACATAGAAACAAACTTGGTGCTAGAAGTCGTAAGTGTATCTTCCTGGGGTATTCAAACACCTCCAAAGCATATCGCCTCTATGATGAAGTAAATGTTGACACCTAATCCTCACGATTGGATGAATTTATGTAAATAGTTAAATTAGGAATGTGAACAGTCATCAGGAGATGAACTAAGCAGTCACACCCTTTTGTATATAACAATAGCATACCTAATTAAATAAATTGAATCAATTTTACTGCCTTTTGGAGAGTTACTGCCTGCCTGACATGGTATCAAAGCCAGTTCTCAAAATAGTTGTAACTCCCTTCATTTTTGCTACAGTGGGCTGTATGCTGGTCTGAGCACTGTCCACTGAGTGCTGTCCTCTGTCGTTCTGACCTGAGCACTGTCCTCAATGCCTCTGTCCTCTGCGTTGTGATTCAATGCCTCAACGCCTCTGTCCTCTGAAGGATTACTTTGGTGAATGATTACTTGGTGCGTCTGCGTTTTTTTGAAGAACGCCTCTGTCCAGAGCGGAAGGCTGACAAACGCTTTTCGGTGAACTGGTATTGCGTTTTACTGCATTTTGTATGGCGTTTGACCGCTCCTCCTTGTTGCTTGGTTAACATCCAGATCGACTGGTATCATATTTATGAGTTGCAGTGTGATATCAACGCTTGAATTGACTGTGCGGTGTTACATTGAACGCTTGAATTGACTGTGTATTCAGATAGTGAATGGTGTGTGAGACTAAGCGGAAGCGTGATGAGCCCAGGTCTCTTCATAAAATAGCAAATGCTAAATGCGTGTGGCATATTTCCACTTCTTGGCACTCGGGTCCACGCTCCATCCTTCCAACGGTATAGAACTAGTTGTGAATACTATGGGTTTGCGGCTATTACCCTTTTTTATTTGTACGACCAGTTCTGGGTCTCGCATCTGTTGCATAATATCTCGAAAGAATGAAGAGTTCTCTAACTTTTGCATAGCCAATTTTACTTTATCAACTAATTCCTGAATTCTTTGATTATCTTCTACATCATACACAGAGGTATTCTCCATAATTACTAATCCAATCTTAGAGGCTAAGATTCCATAAGTTTTCAATGCTGGTTATAAAAGTTTTGAATGCTGCCTGAAATACGTTTTTGAAGCTACTGTTTCAAATAAGTTCGAATGCTGCCTAAAATACGTTTTGCAGCTACTGTTTCAAATAAGTTCCAACGAATTCCATTACAAGCCATGGTATATGGTATCTGGTGATTTTGTTTGGATACCAACGCAGTTTTAAATTACTGTTCAGATTGGTGCGATATTTTTTTTACATGAAAACATTGGTGCGATGAATTTCTTGTGTGTAAGAATAATAATATATTATATGGAGTGATAATATATTATTTTGAATGGAATAAAAGTGAACCTGAAATTCATCAAGTTTTTTACGGCGATATGTTATATGGTATATGGAAGGTATAGCATATATATTTGAGAAGTGGAAGGTATAACATATATATTGTTTTCTATCAGCAGAAGTAATTTTTTCTGACATAATGCATTCAATCATCTCCATGGTAGGAATAGTTCTCACTGGCAAGGAGAACTATCCTGAATGGTCCTAGATGATAAAACACACCCTCATCTTCAATGTGTTGTGGAAAGGAGTGTGTGTCGGAGAAGGAGACAATGACCTAGTACAGCCTACCTCAGACAAAGAGCTCGTCATTTGGGAAAACAAAAACAGCAAAGCTTATGCATTAATCGCAGCATCTGTAAATGAAGAGGTGAGTCGCCATATTTCGTCATATTCAACTGCCTTTGAAGCCTTACAAAAGCTGAAAGAACTCTATGACTCACATTCTGTACTTGAAGTTGTCCAACTCATGATTAAACTCTTCACTCTTGAACTGCAAAATAATGATCCTTTTGCTCTTGCATCTGAAATAAAGTCTATAATGCATGATATCAAATCCACTAAGGTTGAGCTGGATATCTCTCTTATTGCTTTTCTCAAGGCACTTTATCCTACATACTCCAATTATCTTGAGTCTTTCCAAGCAAATGGAAATCTCAAAGATATAACCTTTGACTCTCTTGTGAAAACGTTTGCTGAAAGAGAAAAAGCCTTTGGAAAGAAGACAGCCCCTAAATCTTCTGAAGAGACTATATGCCTTGCTCATAAAGAAAAGTATCCCGCTCAAGATTCTACAAGAGGAAGAGGTGGACGAAGAGGAAGAGGAAGATATTTCAGAGGCAGGGGGGCAGACATTTTCAAGGAGAAAAGGCAGATTTACATTGTATTCACTACAAAAGAAATGGATCACATGATGCCTCTACATGCAAGCTCCATGGGACAAAATTGAGCAGAGAAGAAACCAACAAAAAGGTAAAACTGATGATATAGACAAAGGTAAAGCACCTGAATCCGCTCACTATGTTGAGGCACAATGTAACATTGGAG
>APFE031045389.1:22989-41941 GCA_000404065.3 Pinus taeda
CCCAAAGTTCCATGATCGAACAAAGCACATCAATACTAAATATCATCTAATCCAACATCATGTTGAGGCCAAAACAATCCATCTCCGTCATTGTTCCACAAATGAGCAAATTGCAGACATTTTCACCAAAGCGCTTGGAATAGAAAAACTTGAAAGATTCAGAACGATGCTTGGACTCACCAACATCCCTTCAGATTAGGGGGGGAATGTTGATACCTAATCCTCACGATTGGGTGAATTTATGTAAATAGTTAAATTAGGAATGTGAACAGTCATCAGGAGATGAACTGAGCAGTCACACCCTTTTGTATATAACAATAGCATACCTAATGAAATGAATTGAATCAATTTTACTGCCTATTGGAGAGTTACTGCCTGGCCTGACACAAATGCTATAGCATGATGATGGGTACAGTGATGAAGTATATCACAACAGTATGATATAGTGTAGTAGTATGATACATTGCAGTAGTATGATATGTTGCAACAGCGTGATGTATTGCAACAGCAACCGCAAGTTCATGGTGTTGCAATAGTATAGCATATTGGGACAGCAGTATGGTACTTGGTGCAACAAATACATAAAGCGGCTATGGTACAGCAAGCACATGGGTGACAGCATGATGCAGCAATGGCACAAGGTACAACAGTGCCAAACACTGGGACAACAGTGCAGCATGAGGTGCAACAGTATAATGTGTACAACATGGTCATAAGGTCCAGCGTTGTGATGATGGGTGCAGCATGGTGCAGCACGATGAGGTGTAGCATGATGATGAGATGCAACACAATGATAGGTGAAGGAGTCACCTTGGAGAATCAGCGGAAGCAGCATGTCTTCAACTGATCTTATGTATCATCCTCTTAGAGATAATCTATGCTCTTATCTAGATAAGTCAAAGTGTTGACTTCTATTATAAATGTACTATCTCTATCTCTCTCTCTCTCTGTTGAAATATTGAAGAACATATGAGAAGAATTGATCAAGGGTTTCCCCACATTGGGGTTTGTCCCTTGCTAGCGCCACATCTTGTGTCCTCTTGTCTTGGCTTGTCTTCTACGATTTATGTTTATGTTCTATCTGCAGTTTAGTTTAATGCTGATGTGATTGCTAATCTGGGAAAGATATTGAGCTAACCATGAAAATTGAAATAAATTGCTCTAAGCATAGAACATACCTAAATTAACAGTGTTGATGTCTGAGTCCTGAAATCGGAAAGATCGTGTTGGTTATTGAGCTCTATTTTGATACACACTTGGATTTTTGGATTGATGGTTAGAAAGTAAGATTGAGGGTACCTAAAGGGACTAAAAGCTTGAGTTCATCTTAGTTCCACCTGGATAAATTTCCTTGGTCAAGAATCTAGTCCACAGCATTGCGGTGCCTAAACTATTGAGCAACTATTTGGATAGATTGCCCTAGTCAAGAATCTAGTCCATGGCATTACGGTGCCTAAAGTTTTTCATGGTTCATATAGTTTGAGATCTTCCATTGTATTTGTACATTATGAATACCTCCCTAGTTAAGAGGGAGTGTTGGAAAATGTAACTATGTTCGATCTTCATTAATGTACTTGAGTCATCATGTAATGCACTTGTCGAAAAAATAAAGAAAAATAATAATAATAATTATTATTATTATTGTGACTTATTAAAGCATGGGTTTCATGCTTGGGTCACCATGTTTTAGGTCAAATCCCCCATTGAGGACTTCTAGGATTTATTCTAAGTCTATAGAGTCATTGTACATTTAAAGAGACCCTTCTTGGGCTTTTGAATAATGTAATAAGGTTAAGTATTGGGTAAAATATCAAATATGTAACCTCCACACCATGTAAAATATCAAATATGTAACCTAGAAGAAGATCAAGTCGACCTAAGGACCCTATTCAACCCTATTGATTTGGGGTAGCATCAGATGTGCTCTAAGCCCCAAATTTTGCAGGGAGGCTCAAGCAAAGGTATTCCTAAGAATCCAGAAAGCGTTTTGGCAAATTCCACCCAGAAGTGATTTTATTAAAATAATTAATATTTTTAATGGAGTTCTTAAGTCTAAACTTAGAATTAAAATATTAATGGGTATTAATCTAATCAAGGGTGAAACTTCTAGAAAAAGCCACAGATCAAGCCAAAACGATCTGAGCCTTTGATTACGATGTAATCTAGGCCATTGGTTGTCCAACAGGAAGATATAAGAAGGGTCTTGAGGGTTATTTGGAAAACACACAGAGAGATTGAGAAAATCGATTTTCTGAAGTAAGAAGTTCTCAAGAGGAAAATCGATTGAGGAGATCTTGTAGCAGAGGGGCAGTGAGAACCCATGAGAAGGAATTTCTGGAGAGTACGAGGCAGAGGGAGATCAGAAAGACTTCCAAAGGAAGGTAAACGTTGATCCACGAAGTGCTAATGCAGAGGCAACGCAGTCCTTGAGGGGAAGTCGAGTTCCTGCTAAGGGAAGTTGAAATTCAGTTGTTGGAAGCCAGGATGTGATTTTGGGAGGCAGAAAGTTGGTTTCTTAGCCAGCAGAGGATCTAGAGGAGAGACAGGGTAATACCCAGGAGGGGTGGCGCAAAAACTGCCCAGTGTGACGCAGTTCTATGCAAAGGCCACGCAGAGGGTGACAAAGAGCCTCCAAAGTAGAAGGATCAGCCTCTAATTCTCCAGTGACAGGGTGAGATCATTTCACCAATCTTTTGTTCAGTATTCTCTCTGTATTGGATTGCTAGTTGAGCATCCTAGAATTGTAATCGGAATTTCTCCTGCATAATAATAAAACCCTCAGAGTTGCTACATTGTTTTTCCCACATTGGGTTTTTCTGGGGACTTTTTGTCCAAAGATAACTATCCTATGTGTTGTATTGTTCTTTCTCGCTCAATATTTTGTTTCCACATATATGCTAATTAAGTGAAGGCTGCAAATGTATTTGCTTCGATATTTACCGTAGAGCACAGTAAATAACTTGCACGAATTAACAACTAGGAGAAGTTGTTGAATTTTCTAAGTCTATCCGTTAGAAAATTAATCTGTATTCTGCTGGTTTATTTCTTCTACTTGTAAATTCTGAACAAATTATTTAAAACATTTAAATACCGAAATAAACACAATACACTCACAACATCTATAGATCATCAACTCAAAGAAAGCAAGCATTCAAGTGACACTGTTATTTTTGGACAAATATCCCCGAAAACACCCTAAGCGAGAAAAGCGGTGCAGCTATTCTGAGGGTCTATTATTATGCAATATTTCCTTGAGTACAACTGGGTGCCTAACCAACTCACCTGACAAAGAAAAATACATGGCAGCAACGCCTCTCTATTTGAAAATAGGTATTCAGAAAACCTATCCCACGAAACCCTCTTCGGCCCAACTGAAGCTCAGCGCTGGCCCTCCTGGCCTCTGCGTTAACCTCTTGTTGACCTGTGTCAGCCCCAAGACCCTCTGCGTTAGCCCTTTGAGGCACTGCGTAGCCTCTAGGACCCTCTACATCACTCTAGCAGCCTCTACGTGGATAACGCAATCCCTCTGCCTCTGCTCTGTCTCTGCTGGGCTTTGCGTGGCCTGAATTGGCTACTGCTCTCGCTCTCTCTACTTCTGCACTGGTCTCTCAATATTGTCTCTGCTTTTCTGTCCAGTACTCACTACCCCTCGCTGCTGATCATTGATTCTCTTTTGCTTAGCAACCTCGATCTAGCAAAATGAATCACTGATTACTTTAGCGTATTCTCCAACTGACCTTCAAGCCTCCTCTTATACTTTTCCTGTTGGTCCTTCAACGGCCAAGATTAAATCTCTAATCAATGGCTAAGATTATATTTGGCTTGATCCATGACTTTTGGAACCTTCTAAACCAATTTTATATTAATACCCATTAATATTTTATTTTTCCTAAGTTTAGACTTACGAAGTCCATTAAAAATATTAATTATTTTAATATCTCCCAAACCGGGTACACTCTGTCCAAACCATTTCTGGGTCTTGGAGATCTCATGTGCTTTAGCCTCTCCACCAATTTTTATGGCTAGAGAACATCTCATACTACCCCAAATCAACATTTACTCTTAGCGAGGACTGTGCTCTAGTAATACTCCACACTGAGCATCACCCTAATTATCTGGCACCAGTAGCCTCCCCACCCAACATCCTCTGCACTGCTACATCTTGTACTACTGCACATGGCCCTGCCACTTCCACTGTTGCATTCGTACGACAACTCCCTCTGCATCCGTGTTGTTGCTGGTCCATACTCCCAACACTGTATTTGCACTGCATCCCCCTCTCATCATGTTGCATCATGCTACTGCTAACTGCTACTACACTGCAACTCAGTTACTGAGAAGTAACTGATCCACCCAACTTCTGACATCCTTGTCAAGCTAGAAACACTCTTGATGCTAAAGCTCCCTTTGCTGCTCACAAGTGCTCCCTCTACTGACCTCTGCAGTGCTGCAACAACTCCCTGCATCTCACACCGTTGCACACCTCTCTGTGCCATCCTGCACAGGTGCAACACTCCCGTGCCTCTCGCACTGTTGCAGCCTGCTAGCCTTGCGCTACCAAAGGACTCCTATACTGTAGCACTCTCTGTCGCTTCATCTGCATCCGTCTCTACCGACATCTACCATTCCTACTACTCCTTTTCGAGGCTCCTGTAGCAAGGTATAATCCAAAAGCTTGGGTACCTCAAGGATCCTACCCCTCATCGCTTGTAGTCCTCCTAACTACAGTGCGATGTCTCCCCACTTCTTCTCAAGTGGCATATGAGCACTCATGGCACAATCTTCATCTTCCTCGACTTCTTTCTTTCACCAGCGCTACCTTCGATCCAGAAGCCTCTCCCTTACTCTTCTTCCTCGAACACTGGTTCGCATAATGACCCAATTCCCCACAATGGAAGCACTTGACTTTGGAGATGTCCTTCTTCTTCCTCTTCTCCTGCGTTCTCGCAGATGCTAGAGCCGCATCCTCTTCCTCTTCCTTCTTGATCCTGACCCCTTTGCTACTACTCCCCACCTTGGTCAGTCGTCTGATCTCTTCTTGACAAAAAACTGCCCATAGTTCTTCCCAATCTGGAAGACTCGTCCTGCCCAGTATGCTCTGGACAAATGTCTCCCAATCCTCGGAGACTGTGTTAAGTGTGGTCCTCACCATCAACTCCTGATCCAGCGTGGCCCCTATGGAAGTTAGCTGGTCACAGATCTCCTTCCACCAACTGAGTTAGAAATCTATCTACTCTCCTTCTGCATCTAGTATGACCTTAGCTAATTCTCCAGGGGCATCTTCCTCTGCACAGAAATATGCTAGTAGAATGTCTTCAAAGTGTCCCACACCACCTTTGTCGTTTCCTTCTGGGCAATATATGGTACTACATGATCCTTGACCCCATCAAGGATGATGCACTTTGCCTTCGCAATGGCCTCCTCGTACCTTTCATTAGCTACCGGGTCAACTAGGATAGCCATCACTCTCAAGGCGAAGCCCTTGATACGATGTCTGTCTAGAATGGACAAGATCTTGGCCTTCCAGACAACAAAGTTGGACGCTCCATCCAGCCTATCTTGATCTCTCAGCCCATCCACGACCATCTCGTTGCTCTTCTATTGACTCCTCCGAGTCTCTCTACTTCTCGCCTGGAAGTTCTCAGTTCGACTCTTACTGAGTCTCTCTACTACCCGTCTGGAAGTTCTCGATTCGACTCCTTCTGACTCTCTCTAATTCCCGTCTAGAAGTTCTCTTCTGGACTCCCTCTGAGTCCTCATTTCCCTCCTAGAAATCATTCTGCCAATTGTCAAGTTGCTCCTCTCCGATCGTCTGTGCAATTGCAACACTGATCCGGATCCCTTGGCTAGAAATCCGCCTCGACAGCAACTCCCTCTACCTTGGTCTTCCCCTATTAGGTTTTTTCCTAACCACAGTACCCCACCAGCTTCGCTCCGCAAACTACTCACAGCATCCTATGCCCTAGCAACTGAAGGATTGATCCTCTTCGCTCTGCGCAATCCCATCACCGGCAAAATAGTGCCCTCAGCCAACTGCATCAGCGCTTCTGGCCTCTGCGTAAGCCAATTTCTGCCCTCTCAACCTCTGCGTTGCCTCTCTCTAGCCCAAACTAATGACTCAATCCCTCTGCGTCACTCCTTCCTCTGTCGCTTTCTGCAAGGATCAACTCTTGTCACTTGGGACAACTGAATCTACTACAAATGCTCTGTTAAGTTGATGCCTTCAGTTTTCCTGTGATCTGCAAACACGCTCTGATACCATGTTGAATTTTCTAAGTCTATCTGTTAGAAAATTACTTTGTATTCTACTGGTTTATTTCTTCTACTTGTAAATTTTGAACAAGTTATTTAAAACATTTAAATTCCGAAATAAACACGATACATTCACAACATCTACAGATCATCAACTAAAAGAAAACAAGCACGCAAGTGACACTGTTATTTTTTGACAAATGTCCCCAGAAAAACCCAATGCAGGAAAATCGGTGCAACCATTCTGAGGATCTATTATTATGCAGTACTTCCTTGAGTATAACTAGGTGCCTAACTGGCTCACCCGACAAAGAAAAATACATAGCAGCAATACCTCTCTATTTGGAAACAGGCATTTAGAAAACTTGTCCCACGAAACCCTCTCCGACACAACTAAAGCTCAGCGCTGGCCTTTCTGGCCTCTGTGTCGGCCTCTTGTGACCTGCATCAAACCCAAGACCCTTTGTGTCAGCCCTCTGAGGCACTACGTAGCCTCTAGGAGCGTTTGCGTTACTCCAGCAACCTCTGTGTGGATGACACAGTCCCTCTGCCCCCGTGCGGTCTCTGCTGGGCTCTACATGGCCTGAACTGGCTACTGCTCTCGCTCTCGCTACTTCTGCGCTAGTCTCTCAGTATTATCTCTGCCTCTCTGTCCAGTACTCACTACCCCTCGCTGCTGATCACTGATTCTCTTTTGCTTAGCAACCCCGCTCTAGCAAAATGAATGACTAATCACTCTAGTGTATTCTCCAACTGACCCTCAAGCCTCCTCTTATACTTTTCTTGTTGGTATTGCAACAGCCGAGATTAAATCTCTAATCAACGGCTAAGATTAAATTTGGCTTGATCCATGACTTTTGGAACCTTCTAACCCAATTTTATATTAATACCCATTAATATTTTTTTCCTAAGTTTAGACTTAGGTTGTCCATTAAAAATATTAATTATTTTAATCTCTCAAACTAGGTACAATCTGTCCAAACCATTTCTGGGTCTTGGAGATCTCATGTGCTTTAGCCTCTCCACCAATTTTCATGGCTAGAAAACATCTAATGCTACCCCAAATCAATAGAAATAACATCAATTTGTTGCATTAGGGGTTCTTCTTGTGGAATTTTCACATGGTATCAGAGCTAGTGCAGGTGAGACAAGAAGAGCAGCACCAGAAACCCCAGCGCTGAGCAAAAGGGGAAATCGAAACGCTGCAAGAGGCAGCAAAATGAAACCCTATAGGGTTTGTCTAGTTCTCGCTGGAGGGCCGAAAATTCGAGGTAGTCTCTCTCCGAGTGAGTTGACGGAGAGAAAAAGCTTCCAGTTCAAATTTTGTTGAGGCATTTAAACAGGTTGGACGGGCCCACGGGGCTTCCAACTATGCCATTTGGAAGGCTAGAATGACCTACCTTCTAGATGAGCATGCCCTCAAGATGTACGTTGATAATGTGGTAGCTCGATGTCCCAGCGGATGCAAGTCCGTTGAAGAAGTATAGAGCTGAGATGGCTAAGGTGAAGAGAATGATCCTAGATGGAGTCAAGGATCACATGGTGTGCCACGTTGCAAGAAAAGGGATTGCTAAGGAGATGTGGGATGCCTTGGCCACATTGTATCAGGGATAGTCTGAGCTATCAGTTGCGGGACATACACCTGAGGACTCGAGTTAGTGACACTGGCTCTCAACTCTGTCTTAGATGATTGGAAAATCCTTATCCAGAGCATCCTTGGCAAAGCAGCATTGCTAAATTGGGATGAGATGTGGGGCCTTGAAACAAGAAGAGCTGAGGAGAGACCTACTTGAGGTCAAACTTGACGGGAGCAACAGCAGCAATGGGTTGAAGCCCATAGTGGAGGAAGAGGATAACGCAACCCTTACATCAAAGGGATAGCAGGGGCAACAGAGACGAAAGAAGGACGTCTCCAATGTGTAGTGCTTCAAGTGGCAAGATGGGCCACTATGCATCGCAGTGTCCTTTAAACAAAAAGGACAAGGATAAGAAGCATGATCCTAAGGTTGCAGCCGCAAAGATTGCCGAGGAGGAGTTCCCCATGACAGTCAAGATACCTCTAGGAGGGAGGTGGGCTGATATAGAGCTAAGCCAGGAGGACTGCAGATGGGCAGGATCCCTGAGTAGCCCACTTCTTAGATCATCACCTTGCTACGGGAGCCCATGATCAGTAGTAGCGGGATGGTGGAGTTTCAGTTGGTGCCATGGAGTGTTGATTTGACATATGCAGTGGCTATAAGAGCCCTAGACTGAGCAGTGCAGAGTAGAGAGGCAGCAGTGCAAGGAGGCACAATGCAAAGCTTCAACAGCGCAGTGGCTTCAGAGGAAAAATGGGACTAGCAGTAGCCATGATGTCAACACCAGGGAGTAGCCACTGGATACTTGTCCAGTTTTGGGTGTTTTTAAGTTGTTTCTCTCAGCAACTAAGTTGAAGCACGGATGCAATGTTAACAGTGGCAGTGCTAGCAGCATAGCTGACACAACATTTGGGAGAGAGCTACAATACAAATGTAGCATTGGCAGTGGCAGTGTTAAAGGCAGTAGTACAGTAGCAGCAGCAGCGCAGTTGTTGGTGGACAGTAGGTCAGATAGTAGAAGTGCAAAGGCAATGCTTCAAAGTTAGACCATTATGCAGAGACGCAGTGTATTGCTAGAGAACATTCCTCGCTAAGAGGGAGTGTTAATTTGGGGTAGCATCGGAGGTCATCTAAGCCTCAAATTTTGCAGGGAGGCTTGGGCACAGGTATTCCAAAGAACCCAAAAAGCGTTTTGGGAAATTCCACCCATAAGTGATTTTATTAAGTTAATATTTTTAATGGGATTCCTAAGTTTAAACCCAGGAAAATTAAACTATTAATGGGTATTAATCTAATCAGGTGTGAAACATCTAGAAAAGGCCATGGATCAAAGCCAAAATGATCTGAGCCTTTGGTTAAGATGTAATATAAGTTGTTGGTTGTCCAACAGGAAGATATAAGAAGGGGCTTGAGGGTCATTAGGAAAACTCCCAAAGGAATTGAGAAAATCAACTTTCTGAAGTCAAAAGTTCTCAGGAGGAAAATCGATTGAGGAGATTTGCAGTAGAGGGGCAGTCATAATCCAAGAGAAGGAATTTCTGGAGAGTATGAGGCAGAGGGAGAAAAGAAAGATGTCCATAGGAAGGCTGACGCAGAGGCAGCGCAGTCCTTGAGGGGAAGTCAAGTTCCTGCTGAGGGAAGTCAAAATTCAGTTGTCGAAAGCAGGGTGTCAGTCTAGGAGGCAAAAAGTCGATTTCTCAGCCAGTAGAGGATCCAGAGGAGAGGCAAGGTAATACCCAGGATGGGTGACGCAGAAACTGCTCAAGGTGACACAATTTTGCGCAGAGGCCACAAAGAGGGTGACGTAGAGCCTCTAGAGCAGAAGGACCAATCACTAATTCCCTAGTGACAGGGTGAGATCATTTCACCAGTCTTTTGTTTAGTATTTTCTCTGTATTTGATTGCTAGTTGAGCATCCTAGAATTGTACTCAAAATTTCTCTTGCATAATAATAAAACCCTCAGAGCTGCTACACCGGTTTTCCCGCATTGGGTTTTTCTGGGGAATTTTTTTCCAAAAATAATTGTGTCCTATGTGTTTTATTTTTCTTTCTTGCTCAGTATTTTGTTTCCGCATATACGTTAACTAAGTGAAGGCTGCAGATGTATTTGCTTCGCTATTTATCGTAGAGCACAGTAAATAACTTGCATGAATTAACAAGTAGTAGAACTAACATCAGTTTGCTGCAGTAGGGGTTCCTCTTGTGGAATTTTCACAGGACCCACAAGAAGCCTATAAAAGGAAGCTCATCAAACTCATTTGGAGCATAATTCTCACACACAAGTTCGAATTCTCTTGTAGCTAGGAAGAAGCGAGAAAATCCCTTGTATCTAGGAAGAAGTGTGAAAATCTCTTGTAGCTGGGAAGAAGTGTGAAGTTCTCTTATAGCTGGGAAAAGGTGCGAAGTCTGTTGCCGAGAAGCCTAAGTGAATCTGAGTTTGGGGAAGTTTAAGGAGAAAAGAAAATTTGAAATTTTGGTGTTTCTCTTTCTCTGTTTCGTGTCCTGGATTGGGAGATTGAAGTCTTCCAAGTTTCACTATTATCACAAGCTTCCAGTTGCCGTAAGCTGCTGCCTAGTCAAAGTTGTTGGAAAGAGGTCGAAATTCTGGGAGGCTTACTTGGTGTGGAGGGAAGGTTTGGTCTTGGTCTAGGGTGAAGAGTCTCAAAGAATATTATTGAAAGGAAAAATTATGTTGACTGGGTTTTCCCCTCAACAGGTGTTTTTCCCTGGCATGTA
The DNA here is from genome assembly GCA_000404065.3 of Pinus taeda. Classification (NCBI taxonomy): domain Eukaryota; kingdom Viridiplantae; phylum Streptophyta; class Pinopsida; order Pinales; family Pinaceae; genus Pinus; species Pinus taeda. Next base: position 33,556 of record APFE031045389.1, read on the forward strand.
CCTACATCTAATGTCTATTGTTTTATGTGTTTTTGCTTTTGGTAGTTGCTTGATGAACTAAAGAAAGAAGATATAAAGAATCGTAATAATAAAAAACATCACAAGTAATTATCAAGAACAAGTAAATCTTTCTGCGTTTCTCATTTTCTAACAAAATGGGGGGCTTAATTTTCAATTCCATTCCAATGGGACCTCCTCTAATGGTCCAATAGGTATAGGAGGGGCACTACTTGGAAAGCCGTGATTAAGATAGCATAGCCCCATCTCTCCCTATTCCATACTTACCACTTTCCATCTAAGATGCCCCTTTTTCCACCACCACTCTTAGATTTGTCTTCATCTAGCAGCCAGCAACCCCATGCAACCACCTAATAAATCAATGTGCTACTATTCTCCGCCACACGATCCAGCCATTATGTGCCCTCACTCATTTGTTATGATCGTATGTTTGAAGGGGGACCTTCCAACCTCGAAGGTATGATTTTTCATTATGAAATTGGTTGTTTATGATTGCATTTCTTGGGCACATTTGGGCATGGATTAGTGGGGGGATTCTGTGGAAAGAAAGGCTTTGACTATACTCTTGTTCCCCTACCTCAATTGGGGAGTTAGTCCTGTATCATAGTCCTGGGATCTCCTTTATTGGCTACTAGCTTTAAGAGTGGCACTACATGGGAAACCCTGATTTTGATTGCATGGTCCTGCTTCCCAATATCATATATCTCACTCCCCTCCACTCATTACAAGCCCTTTTCACATTTTCCACATCTGGGTCCACAAGGTGTTAGCCTCCCCTTCCCCTTGTCCACACCTTGGGTCAAGCCTGGAACGATGTCCCAGAGGTTGTTGCAGCTAAAAAAAAAAGATAAAAGCATAAATGGCCACATACAACAGGAAACGTACCACAAAATGCAAAAGATGGTCGAGACAATAAAATTTAGCGCATTGGCAAAAGCCAAACATGAGCTCTAGCCCCTATCATTATGGTCATCACCCTCGTTTCCTAGGGTCTCTATGACTGCTCCCTTCATCATTAAGGAATGCATGATTTTCCCAACCCCTGGTGGGCGATGAACTTCCTCACCTTAAGGGGGTAATCACTGCTACATCTTACACATCGTGCTCTCATCTCCTTGATACTAGAGCAATAAAATGAAGCAAAATCAATAAAAGGCAAAAGGCATATGAAGAAGGGTGGAAAAACAAAGGTCGGGATAATGTATGTACCATGATTTCTCCCTCCATAATTCTACATTCATACACCCAAAGTGTGGACCTCCTTCATCATAGCTACCCTTGTACCATAGCATGTGGCTTGGAGCCTTCCCTTTTTGCCCCCACTCCACTCCATCACTATTTCACATGACACCTGCTATCTAATGGATGTACCATTGACTTGTCACTCCCTTAAAGGTTGAAACCACCTAATAAAATCCTTCATTAACCTCTCTTTTCAAGGAAGGTAACACTAGTACATGTCCACAATCCATTTGGAAGGGCATGTCACTATGAAGTGTCCACTTTTGCCCTTGATTAGCAAGCTTACTTACTAAATTGCACTATTGGATTATTGAACTCTAAGGTGAAGAGAGCATTGGATCTTATACAAGATTGTAGGTGGGTTTTCATCTTGGACTTGGCCTCCCTATACAAAATCCAAGCACTCAAGAGGGTCATAATGGCACTTGTAGGGTGAGCGTTGAGAGCCATGGGCCTCCAGCGATGCAAAGAAATGATTGCCACACCATGGGCTTCTTCAGTACCACCACATTGCTTGTTCATTCCCCAAGTATACAAAGATGATGATGCACTTTGACCACGTTGCCCAACTGACTACACATTGCACCCGAAACTTGGTAGCTGATCCAGGGCCCAGAGGAGGTTTTGTCTTTCCTAGGGATAAATGGGAGGGAATGTGTCATCTTCTAACCCTCATTGATGGATCACTAACTTGATCTTCAATCATTTGGAGACCCATGCGACCCATTTGGAGCCCATAGAGCTCAAATTGGGGTTTGGAGATGTTTTGCAGCAATTAGAGGGCATCCCCCTCTAATTCATTATTCGTGAGGCCCTTATTCTCATCTTTAGCACATGAGACATCAACATCGCCCTTGTATGCCTCCACGTCAGCCTAGCGTGGCCCTACAAAGGCATATTCGATTTATTTTATGAGCTATCATGGTTGGCTTGTAACCATGGGTGGGTTACTAGACATTTTTGGCATTGGAGGGGTTTTTTCTTTTATTTTTAAACTCTTAGATCATGTATAAATAGATTAGGCCTAGCCTCATTCTATCCATCACACTTGGGATTTTCGATATCTCATTAGAGAATTTGGCACCTGCAATTTCACGATGAATTTTGGACCAATTGGGTGAATTTTGGTGTTTGGTTATTTCACTATCATTCTTGGAGCTTCTCTTTGTTAACATATGCGACTACGATCAAATTACACCTTATACAACTCATATGGTGGAGATGATGATGGAATTGAGTTCCTCTTTTTGAGAGGACCAAAATCGGCCTAAAGATCACTTCATTTGGATAAGCAGAAGTTGGATTTTGAATTTTTGCACCCATAGATGCACATTTGGATAGATCAGCCTCAACATCAAATGGACATTATTGGGCATCCATGAAAGCATATAAATACAAGTGACCTAGAAACCATTTGGAAACCAACCAAGCATCTTCTTCTCTTCTTTCTAGATTGGCTCGCACAGGTTTCACAAATGAATCTCACACAAGGTCCAAAGTTCCAGGTCTACGACTCATACAGATTACAGTTTATGTTTTCTGGTCGCTTGCATGCCATTAGGCTAAATCAACAAAAATCACACACGCTTACAGAGGCCAGTAAAGCAACTGGGAACCTATAGTCGCTCGCATGTCAACTTGAAGGGAGCGATTGGGGTTTTGAGCTAGGGTTTCACATTTGACTGAAGTTGACCACAATCGACCGAAAGCTGAAGGGTTTATCTCTATACCACCGTGACTCTAGAAGTTTGTTTCAGATTTGTATTGGGTTATTTTGTTGGGTATTGTATTGGCCTCATTGTACTCTCTGCTAAATGTTTTATGACAATCTAATAGGAGAAGAATTTCAAAGGGTTTTCTCCCTTAGTGGGATTTTCCCTGGTCTTTGAGCAAACCTGGTGTCTCTTATTGATGTGTTGATTGGCTCCTTTGTCACTGCATTTATTGTTCTATCTTCAATTACTATTGATGAATGAAAAGACTAATTGTAATTGGAAATATTACTAATTGAAGTGTGGAATTGGACTAAAGTAATTGATACAACATAGAACAATTTGAGAAATTAACATGGTATCAAAGCTAAGGTGAAGGACAAGCCCAAAAGGAGACAAGCTTTGAAGCAATCTTTAGAAAGTTGAAAGAGACAATCTAGTCAAAGTCAAGATGACTTCCTTCTTCAAGAGTGATAAGAAGTTGGCTGACTTATCCAATTTTGCCGCATGAAAAGTCAGGTTGGAGATCATAGCTGATAACAATGATGCTTTGGACTACATTCAAGGAAAAGTGCATGAGCCTCCGGAGAATGCTTCTGCTGCTGACAAAAACAAGCATAAGAAAGGTTACTTAAAAGCAATGCAAATCATAGATGATGGTTTACAAGATAATTTACTTACATATGTTGGAAACTTGAGAAGGTCTAAAGACATGTATGATAAGATAGTCAGTGTGTATGACGTCAACAATTTGAATGAAATCATCTCCTTGAAAGTTCAACTCAAAGAAAATAAGATGAACAAAGGAGAGTCTATGCAATCCTACATAATGAGGATATCTCATCTTAGAGATCAATTGCAAAGAGTTGGAGAATCTGTGCTTGACAATCGTGACTCTAAGAGATCTCCCTCCTATATAAGAAACCTTCATTAGTGCACTAAGCAACAACAATGTCCTCCCGTCATTTGATGAAATTGTTGGAAAGATCACTCAAGAAGAGTCAAGGATGATATCAAGAGGAAGGATTCAGAAGTATGAGGAAGAAGAACCTACTACATTCATCACTCATGATAAAAAGAAGAAAGGGAAAGGAGGTCCATCTTCAAGAAAGCCTCCTCCTTGAAATCCAAGTAGAAGAAAGGAATACATGAACGTCGAATGCTACAATTGTCACAAGATTGCTCGAGATTGCCCTGAGAAGAGAAATGGACAACATTATAATACTAGAAGCAACAACAACAGGTTCAATGATCAAAGAAGAAGAGAGGACCGAAGAAATAACCACAATGGAAGAGATGAAAGAAGAAGAAGAGATACTCCAAGTGACCATGAAGACGATCATCGTCCTCAAAAGAAGTCAAAATTCTCGAGGTATGAAATTAATGTTTCAAATCAATCTGAATATCTTCTTATTTCTGGCATTACAATTTCATCTCCTCCGGATTCTTGGGATAGTTGGTTGGTTGATAGTGGGGCCACTCATCACTTCTCTAGTTATAAGGAAGTTCTCTCTAATTTGGTAGAGAGGGAATCAAATTTGAAAATCATTCTTGGAGACAACTCGACTCATCCCGTTAAAGGTTTTGGATCTGTGCTACATGTTGTGATTATGTGTCTGGGTTGAAGAAGAATTTGGTATCAATATCCGCTTTAGAAGACAAAGGGATGATGGTTGCCTTCATCAAGGGAAAGGTTCTTACTTGGCTTGTTAGATCACCTATGAGAGATGCATTCACATTGGGATCGAGATATATAGGACTCTACAAGGTCACTGGAAGACCACTACTACCATTGAATCATAATACTAAACATTTAAGAAAATTATGGCACCGAAGGGTGGCTCATCTATATTATGATGCTCTACCAAAATTGCAGGAATTAGTCTCAGGGATTCCAAAGGTTCAACCCCAACATAATGGAGTATGTCCAGGTTGTGTGAGTGGAAAGAAGACAAGGGGGCCATTCCCCTCTAGTGAGAACAAGACAAATGACATCCTCCATCTCATTCATTCTGATATATGTGGTCTGATGCCTGTGTCGTCTATTGGTGGCCTTCTCTACTACATCACATTCATTGATGACTTTTCAAGGAAAACATGGATATACTATTTAAAGCATAAGGATGAAGCCTTTGAAACATTCATAGAGTTCAAAGCATTGGTTGAAAATAAAATAGAAAAGAAGATCAAAATATCCAGGTCCGATAATGGTGAAGAATACATGTCAAACGAGTTCATTGACTTTTGCAAGAAGGAAGGTGTCAAAAAGGAAACGATTGTGCCATATACTCCTGAACAAAATCGTCTAGCTGAAAGGAAGAATAGGTCTATAGTAGAATCTACCCGAGCAATGCTCTATGATAGAAAGTTGCCTAAGTTCCTTTGGGCCAAAGCTTCACATTTTGTCGTATATGTTGAAAACAGGGTGCCTTATCAAGATTTGGAAAACAAGACCCTCGAAGACCTGTCTACAGGTTAAAACAGTGCGAAACACGCATATGGATTTCCAATGAATGAATTGATTGATGAGCAAGCTAAAGCTCAATAATAATACAGAGATATTTACAGTAAATAGAAACATCAAGTTTCTATTTAGAAAATAGAAACAATCAGTTTCATCAAAGAAACTGCTAAAAAAAGGAAAAATAGCAACAACTAAAAGAATGAGCATTAAATACTAAATAGGATAATAGGATTATTCTAATACCCTCCCTTAATGCTCAATCTATTTACAACACCAATAGACCCTCTGAATTTTACAAATTTATCAGGGCCAAGAGGCTTGGTGAAGATGTCTGCGGGCTGCTCTGTTGTGGGAACATATCGCAACTGAACGGATCCGTCTTCAACAAGCTGGCGAATGTAGTGGCAATGAGTTTCCACATGCTTTGTTCGTTCATGAAAGACTGGATTCTTGGCAAGTTTGAGCACTTCCTGATTGTCACAAAACAAGGAAGTAGGACCTGTCTGGGAAACATGCATATCTGCAAGCATATGTCGAAGCCAAACTGCCTCACAGGATGCCTTAACTGCTCCCCGATACTCTGCTTCTGTTGAGGAGAGAGCCACTGCCTGCTGCTTCTTACTAGTCCAGGTAATAGCACCAGATCCTAGACTAAACACATACCCAGCTATAGATTTACGATCATCAACCGAACCGTCCCAGTCAGAATCTGTGTAACCACTGAGTATAGGATCGGAACTTCGAGTGTATAGAAGTCCATAATCAGAAGTGCCACGCACATATCGTAGCACACCCTTTGCGGCTATCCAATGATCAGCTTTAGGAGCTGACATGAAGCGGGAAATGTAGCTCACTGCAAAATTGATGTCAGGTCTGGTGGCAGTAAGATAGATGAGACTGCCCACTAACTGCCTGAATAAAGTCTCATCCACAAGGGGAGAGGATGACTGAGCTGAAAGTTTGAGCCCCGGTTCCATAGGAGTCGTGGCTAGTTTGCAATCCTGCATTTTGAACCTATCCACAAGATTTTTGGCATACTTGGACTGAGAGAGAAAGATGTGCTTCTCAGTCTGCCAAACTTCAACCCCCAGACAGTAATGAAGAAGTCCCAGTTTGTCATATCAAAGGTTCTGCATAAGTCTTGTTTGATCCCATGAATCAAATGTGCAGAGCTGCCAGTAATGATAAGGTCATCTACATAGACAACCACAAACAAGATATCATCACCAGTATGCTCGATATACAAATTTGCATCAGATGGGCTCCGCTGAAAGCCATGATCTGTCAGGTACTGATCAATTTTCATGTACCAAGCCCAAGGAGCTTGTTTCAATCCATAGAGTGCTTTAGCTAATCTACACACTTTCTGTTCTTGACCGGCAATCTTGAATCCTGGAGGCTGTGTCATGTAGACTTCTTCCTGTAAGTCACCATTTAGGAAAGCACTCTTTACATCCATCTGATGAACTTTCCAATTGAACTGAGCTGCTAGGGCAAGGACAAGCCGTATGGTACTCATCTTGGCTGTAGGAGCAAAAGTCTCCTCATAGTCGATGCCTTCCTTCTGTTAGAACCCTCGAGCCACAAGACGAGCTTTATACTTGTCTAGGGTTCCATCAGCTTTATATTTCACTTTATATACCCATTTGCAGCTAATGGGCCTTTTTCCTTCAGGAAGATCAGAAAGGGTCCATGTGTGATTTTTCTGAAGACTCTGGAATTCAGCTTCCATAGCCTATTCCCACTCAGATGTACCCTTAGCCTCTGAGTAAGTTTGAGGCTCAAAGATACTGTGTAGGTTAGCCATAAGAGCAAAATTTACTGTAGACTGTTGTTTGCTCTTATGTCTAGAAGTTCTTCCTTAAAGGAGTTCATCATCCCGGAGATCATCAATGGTTTTAGCCCACCATTTAGGGCGAAGAGTAGAGGAACCAATATTAGGAGGAGATGGAGAAGGCTCAAGAACAATAGGGGCAGCAAGAGAAGGGTTAAGAAAATAAATAGCAGGAAAGACTGCTTCAGCCCAGGAATTGTTTGGAACACTCTTGTGTTGTAACATGGAGCGAGCCATTTCAACAACCGTGCGGTTGCGGCATTCAACAACACTGTTCTGCTGAGGAGTGTAGGGTGTAGTGAACTGGCGTTTTATGCCATGAGTATCACAGAAGTTGGAAAAAGCAGAAGAACAAAATTCCCCCCGTTATCTGTCCTAAGAGTCATGATATCACAGCTAGACTCTTTTTCAACTAAGGTTTTAAACTTCTGAAATATACTAAATGCATCAGATTTATTTTTTAGAAAATATACCCACATCTTTCTACTGAAATCATCTACAATAAGAAAAAAATATTTGCAAGCAGTGATAGAAGATGTTTTTATGGGACCACAAATATCAACATGAATTAGCTGGAGTACCTTAGATGTGCGCCAGGATTCTCCATTCGTGAATGAAGACCGATGTTGTTTTCCAGCTTGACATGCGCCGCATACGCCCAACTACTGAGTCTGAATATCAGGTAATCCTGACACAAGTCCTTCCCGAGAGAGCTGAGAGAGATACTGCATGTTGAGGTGCCCATATCGCTGATGCCATAGAGTGCTGATGGGAGAAGCACGAGCTGCTAGAGCTACTTCTGGGAAATCACCAGTGTCAAGAAGCCTGTATAGACCATGATCTTCTAGGCCAACAACAACTATAAGACTAGTCTCCCTGTCGATAATAGAGCATTTGTGCATACTGAATACAACATCAAGTTGAGGAGAGTTCCTCATAATTTGACTGACTGACAGCAGATTAATTTCCATCCCAGGAACATAGTATACGTTTAGGAAGATAAGTGTGCGTCCACCAGACTGGATTTGAACTGTACCCCTGCCATCTACTGTGTATTTTTCACCTCCTCCAAATACCACGGAATCACTGAAAGGTGAGAAGTCAATAAACCAGTCA
>APFE031045389.1:47302-65694 GCA_000404065.3 Pinus taeda
TTACACCTCTGGATGTTTGTGATGTATTATTAGGCCAACCATACTTGTGGAGGTGACATGCTGTGTATGAGTCAAGGCCTCGTGCTGTCATTATTTCTTTGAGTAATTCATTATACACGATACCAGAGGTAGCCCCACCTACTGCCACCTCTTTGATCACTGCTAAGAAAGGCAGCAAGCTCATATCACAGACTAGGAAATTTATTTTCTGTCTAGTTCGCTCCCAAAGTAAGGGGAAGATTGTTGCCACACCGATGGAAATGAACACCTGTCCAGACATATGCTATGCAGTGAACACGTTGAGTCAATTCATGACCAAGCCTCTCCATGCACATTGGACCACTACCAAACACATTTGATATATTTGCATGGGACGATCACACTTGGTTTGAGATATTCTACCGGAGATACTCGACTTCATGGATACACCAATGTGTACTGGGCAGGAAACATTATCGATAGGAAAAGTGCGTCTAGACATTATTTTGGTCTTGGATCTACCATGATATCTTGGATGATCACGAAGTAGAAGTCCATAACATTGAGTACTGTTGAGGAAAAGTACATTGCAACTAGCATGGCCAGTGGCGAAGCAGTTTGGTTGAGGAAACTCTTTGGAGATTTATTTGAGCAGGTCCTAGAAACTACAAAGATATATTACAACAACAAGAATGGGATCCGTCTAGCAGCGAATCTTGTATTTCATGACAATTCCAAGCACATAAAAATTCGATATCACTTCATTCGAGACATGGTGCAGAGAGGATCCGTTCGTCTCCATCACATATAGACATATGAATAGATTGCAGAAATCCTCACCAAGGCTTTACCGAAAGGGAAGTTATTGGTCTTCAAAGGGCAGCTTGGACTGATGGATGTGACCGTTCCTGATAAGGGGCATCACTGATTGAGGACACTGAGCCAACTCTTCCCCCCTGTTTGAGCTCCCAATATGAGAAATTGAGATAGAGGGCTCTTGGGGTTAAGAGATCTCTAGACAATAGGGTTTCACCCCTATCTATTACCCATAGGGTTGGAGTAGTAGCTCACGCTATCTTGGTCTTTACAAAGTATACCCTAGTTGGTATCATACCCACAAGCTAGGCTTGTTTGGATTGTCCCTCCCCATTTGGCCAACGTGTTGACGAGGCTTGGAGGTGTGTGATCCTTACATCTTGGTAAGTCGGGTATCTCGTCCAAGCTAGGATTATGATGCAGGTGTTCTACCACATGATTCTTAAGGGTCATTTCTCGGAAGATCAATAGGAAATAGGATGGGTTGAGTAGTAGCTTCCCTACATCACCTATTTCTCGATATGGGGTAGTAGTAGTATCTCCCCCATGAGATTTCAAGTAGTAGCCCACTGACAAGAATTCTGGGTAGTAGTTCGTTGACAGAGATTACAGATAGTAGCCCGGTGGACAGAGGGTTGTATCTTTTGCTCCTCAATGATTATTTTTCTTTAGAATCGAGAATGTTTCCGCAGATATAGTTGAGCGGAGATGGGACATATGATGACAAGAAGACATACTGATCAATGGACAAATTTTGACAGGTGAAATCCTCCCTAATTGAGAGGGAGTGTTAAAATATGCAACTATGATCAAATTCCAACTTGGACAGGTCATATGATGGAGATGTTAATGGAATTGAGTTCCTCTTTTCGAGAGGACCAAAATCGACCTAAAGATCACCTCATTTGGACAAGAAAAAGTTGGATTTTGAATTTTTGTACCCACACATGCACATTTGGACACGTCAGCCTCAACATTAGATGGACATTATTGGGCATCCATGAAAACCTATAATTAAAATCGACCTAGAGCTCATTTGGCCAACCAAGCATCTTCTTCTCTTCTTTCTGGATTGGCTCGCACAAGTTCGACGAAGGAAGCTAGCACAGGGTCCGAAGTTTTAGGTATGCAGCTCGTAATGATTAGGGTTTTTGTTTTCTGGTTGCTCGCATGTCATTGGGATAAATCGACCAAAGTCGCACGCTTACAAAGGCCAACAGAGTGATTGGGAAGCTACAGCGACTCGCATGTCAACCTGAAGGGAGTGGGATTTTGAGCTAGGGTTTTGCATTTGACTGAAGTTGACCACAGTCGACTCAAAGCTTAAGGGTTTCTCTTTGTACCATAGTGAATTTAGAGGTTTGTTTCAGATTTGTATTAGGTTATTTCGCTGGATATTGTATTGGGCTCACTGTACTCTCTATTGAACATTTTATGACAATCTAATAGAAAAAGAATTTCAAAGGGTTTCCCCCTTATGGGGTTTTCCCTAGTCTTTGACCAGATCTGGTGTCTCTTGTGTGAAAATTCCTTAAACCCGGGAATTCCTACTGCAACACTGACAATATTTCTTCTACTTGTTAGATTTACATGAACAAGTTATTTGCAGTTTCCTATGGCAAACATCGAAATACATACACTGCAGCCTACACCATTTAAATAATATGTCAAAACAAGAAACTGAACAATAGAGAAAGATACACACAAATGACAGTAGTTTTTGGACAAACGTCCCCGGAAAAACTCAATGCGGGAAAACTGCTGCAGCAACTCTAAAGGTTTTATTATTATGCAGTATTAAAATCTAAATACATCTCTAAAATCCTTCCCGGCAATCCAAATACAGAGAATAATCCTAACAGAGAGATTTGTGAGATTACCTCACACTATCACTGAGAATCCTGGCTGATCCAGCCCCAAAAAGTTTGCCTTCGGCTTCCTTGGCTGCCTCTACGTAGTGTCTACATCAATCCAGCATCAAGCTCATTGGGGACAACGTTAATCCTCCGGTTGGTCAATTTGTTGCCCTAGGGATTCAATTTATACCACCCGGTCTCATACGCTGAATCCCAACTTTGAAACTCGAATTCCCTCTACAAATTTCAAACTCCCTCTTGGCTTCTACGTTGCCTCTACGTGGCTCTGCGTCAGCCACTCTGGCACAGTGATTCCACTGCTGGATCTCCCTCTTCCTTCTCTGCTGAGTATTCTCCCACTGGGAAAGATTTCCCTTCAGATACTATCCCTGCCCCTCACTGCAAAAGCTCACTTCAAATTTCTTTTCCAACAGCTGCTCTGCTTCAGAAATTCGATCTTCTGAACTCTCTGTGCGTCTTCCAAATGACCCTCAAGCCTCCTTAAATAATCTTCTCGTTGACATTCAACAGCCCAGTTTAGAAGCTAATTAAGGGCTAAGATCATTTATGTTTGATCCTTGTCTTCTTCTACAAGTTACACCCACAGTTAGATTAATACCCATTAAATATTTTATTTTCTTAAGTTTAGACTTAGCATACCATTAAAAATAATTAATTATTTTAATAAAACTGTCTTTGGGTGGAATTTCCCAAAATGCTTTCTGGGTTCTTTGGAATACATGTGCCCAAGCCTCCCTACAAAATTTGAGACTTAGACCACATTTGATGCTACCAGAAATCAACACTCCCTCTTAGTGAGGGATGTGCTCTAGCAATGCCTCCCACTGAAGCATCACCCTGACTTCATATTATCGTCCTATGCATTGTTGATGTCTAACATGCTGTCCACCAACTACTGTGTTGCTACTGCAACTGTAGTGTTGCTGAAATTGCCACTGTCAACACTGCATCCATACTACAGTTCCCTCTCAATTTCTGCATCTGTGTTGTTGCTGGCATTGCCACTGCCAACTGCGTTTGCACTACAAATTGTTGTTGCTACTGCATCAGCAACGAAAAAACATCCCAAATTACTGAACAAGTGTTCAGCATAGATGCATCTCGATGTTTAAGATCTGACTGCTATTAATCCCATGCTATCCCTTTAAAACCACTACGTTGTTGCTGCTACTGCACTGTGCCTCCCTGCACTGCTGCAACTCTGCACTACACTGCTCAAACTTGGCGTTCGAACCACTACATCTATCGCTCCGACACTCCTCCGCACCATCTGACACTTAGTCCATCCTGCTACGACTGATCTGGGCACCCGTAGGAAGGAATTGATCCGAGAGGTGGGATCCTAAAGGGTCCTACCCATCTGTAGCTCTTTCGAACTACAACTCCTGGAGGTATCTTGGCTGTCATGGTGAACTCCTCCTCCTTGATCTCCACAGGTGCAGCCTTCAGATCATGCTTCTCATCTTTGTCCTTCTTCTTGAGAGGACACTGTGTTGGGTAGTGACCCATTTCACCACACCTGAAGCATTTGATCTTCAAGACGTCCTTCCACTGCCTCCGTTGCTCCTACTGCCCCATGGATGCAAGGGCTGCATTTTCTTCCTCCTCCTTGGGCTTCAATCCACTGTTGTTGCTTTCGTCAAGTTTACACTTGACAAAGTCTCTCCTCATCTCCTCTTTCTTGAGAGCTACCCACATCTCATCCCAATTCGGCAAAGTCACCCTACCCAGGATACTCTGGACAAAGACTTGCCACTCATCTGAGACTGAATTAAGGTCCAGTGTAACCAACTCAAATCCTTGAGGCGTAGACCCCACAACTACTAACTCATCACAGGTCTCTTGAAGCTTCATGAGGAACGGATCTATGCGTTGCCCCTTCTGCATTTGTGTAGATCTCATTTTTTTCTCTAAGTACATCTTCTGTTGCTCGAAAGATCCCTAATACAGCGTAGACAACGCATCCCACATCTCCTTACTAGTCCCTCTGCTAGCGATGTGACAAACTACATGATCCTTTACTCTATCAAGGATCATCCTCTTAGCCTTCGCTATTTCTCCTTTGTACTTCTTCAATTGATCTAGATCCACGAGCTCAACCATCACGCTGTCGACATAGGTTTTGAGAGAATGATCATCTAGAAGGAATGACATTCTTGCCTTCCAGATGATGTAGTTGGATGCTCCATCCTGTCTTGATCTCTCAACCCACTGGTTGCCATCTCTGCCACAAAAATGTCAAATTGCTTCTCTTGCTTCCTATTACTATTGCTCAGCCAATAAGAAAACGAACTTCTTGGCAGGAATTCTACTCAGGAAACAATTTCTCACGGTGTTTCTTCTCTCTTCTGATGTCTTTCTGCCCAACAAAACCGACTTGCAGAAAAGTTGCGTCCCACTAGCTTCCTCACGTTGAGGCTCAGAACTACTTCCTCTACCATGACAAGATTTCGATCTGGTAGACCTTCCTCTCTGTCGACTCACTCAGAGAGAGACCGCCTCGAAAATTCAGCCTTCCTGGCTTGGACTGCGCAAATCTGTCTGGGGATTCAAACTACTGCCTCTTGCAGCGATTTGACCTCATTCTCTGCTCAACGTTGGTTACTCTGACACTATTCTTCTTGTCTCACCTACACTGCTTTGACACCACGTGAAAATTCCTTAAAACCGAGAATTCTTACTGCAACACTGATGATATTTATTCTACTTGTTATATTTACATGAACAAGTTTTTTGCAGTCTCCTACGACAAACATCAAAATACATACACTGCAGCCTACGCCATTTAAATAATATGCCGAAACAAGAAAATGAACAATAGAGAAAGATACACACAAATGACACAGTTCTTTTTGGACAAACGTTCCCGTAAAAACCCAATGCAGGAAACCATTGCAGCAACTCTAAGGGTTTTATTATTATGCAGTAGTAAAATATGAATACATCTCTAGAAGCCTTTCCAGCGATCCAATGACCGATAATAATCTTGACAAAGAGATTTGTGAGATTACCTCACACTATCACTAGGAATGCTGGCTGATCCAACCCCAGAAAGATTGCCTCTAACTTCTCTAGTTGCCTCTACGCAGTGTCTGCGTCAGCCCAGCGTCAAGCTCACTGGGGACAGTGTCAATCCTCTGGCTGGTCGAATTGTTGCCTTGGTGATTTGAATCATACCTCCCAGTCTCACACCCCGGATCTCATCTTCTAAAACTCAAACTCCCTGTGCAAATTTCGGACTCCCTCTTGGCTACTACGTTGCCTCTGCGTGGCTCTGCGTCAAACCCTCTGGCACAACGCTGCCATTGTTGGATCTCCCTCTGCCTTCTCTGCTAAGTATTCTCTGACCAGGAAAGATTTCCCTTCGGATACCTATCCTTCCCCTCACTGCAAAAGTTCACTTCGAATTTCTCTTCCAGCAGCTACTCTGCTTCAAAAATTCGATCTTTTGAACTCTCGGTGTGTCTTCCAAATGACCCTCAAGCCTCCTCAAATAATCTTCTCGTTGACATTCAATGGCCTAGATTAGAAGCTAGTCAATGGCTAAGATCATTTCTACTTGATCCTCGTCTTCTTCTAGAAGTTACACCCAAAATTAGATTAATACCCATTAATTATTTTATTTTCCTAAGTTTAGACTTAGGGTCCCATTAAAAATAATAAATTATTTTAATAAAACTGTCTTCGGGTGGAATTTCCCAAAAAGCTTTCAAGGTTCTTTGGAATACATGTGCCCAAGCCTTACTACAAAATTTGAGACTTAGATCACATACGATGCTACCAGAAATAAACATCTTGTTGATGTGTTGATTGGTTCCTTTGTCATTGCATTTATTGTTCTATCTTCAATTACTATTGATGAATGAAAAGACTAATTGTAATTGGAAATATTGCTAATTGAAGTGTGGAATTGGGTTAATTTAATTGATACAACATAGAACAATCTAAAAAATTAACATGGTATCAAAGCTAAGGTGAAGGACAAGCCCAAAAGGAGACAAGCTTTGAAGCAATCATCTTTGGAAAGTTGAAAGAGTCGATATAGTCAAAGTCAAGATGACTTCCTTCTTCAAGAGTGATGAGAAGTTGGGTGACTCATCCAATTTTTCGGAATGGAAAGTCAGGTTGGAGATCATAGTTGATAACAATGATGTTTTGGACTACACTCAAGGAGAAGTACCTGAACCTCCGGAGAATGCTTTCGTTTTTGCCAAACACACGCATAAGAAAGGTGAGTTAAAGAAAAGCAAATTATAGCTGATGGTTTACAAGATAATTTACTTGCATATGTTGGAAACTTGAGAAGGTGTAAAGACATGTATGATAAGATAGTCGACATGTATGAAGTCAAAAATTTGAGTGAAATCATCTCCTTGAAAGATCAACTCAACGACACTAAGATGAACAAAGGAGAGTTTGTGCCATCCTACATAATGAGGATATCTCATCTTAGAGATCAATTGCAAAGAGTTGGAGAATTTGCGCTTGACAGGGAATTCGTGATCGTGACTCTAAGAGGTCTCCCTCCTATTTGGGAAACCTTCATTACTGCAATAAGCAACAACAATGTCCTCCCATCATTTGATGAAATTGTTGGAAAGCTCACTCAAGAAGAGTCAAGGATGATATCAAGAGGAAGGATTCAAAAGCATGAAGAAGGAGAACTCGTTGCATTAATCACTCGTGATAAAAAGAAGAAGAAAGGGAAAGGAGTTCCATCTTCAAGAAAGCCTCCTCCTTTAAATCCAAGTAGAAGAAAGGAATACATGACCATCGAATGCGACAATTGTCACAAGAAAGGCCACTATGCTCTAGATTGCCCCGACAAGAGCAATGGACCAAGTTATAACACTCGAAGCAACAACAACAGGTTCAATGATCAAAGAAGAAGAGATGAACGAAGTGATGACCGCAATGGAAGAGATGAAAGAATAAGAGATGCTCCAAGTGACCATGAAGGAGATCGTCGTCCTCAAAAGAAGTCAAAATTCTCCAGGTATGAAAGTAATGTTGCAATTCAATCTGAATATATTCTTATTTCTTCCCTTACTAGTTCATCTCCTCCAGATTCGTGGGATAGTTGGTTCGTTGATAGTGGGGCCACTCATCACTTCTCTGGTTATAAGGAAGTTCTCTCTAATTTGGTAGAGAGGGAGTCAAATTTCAAAATCATTCATGGATACAAATCCACTCATCCTATTAAAGGTTTTGGGTCCATCAAATTTCATTTGAATTCTGAGGAATCTATTTTGCTACATGATGTGATGTATGTGTCTTGGTTCAAGAAGAATTGGGTATCAATATCCGCTTTGGAAGACAAAGAGATGAGGGTTTCCTTCATCAAGGGAAAGGTTCTTACTTGGCCTGTTAGATCACCTATGAGAGATGCATTCACATCAGGATCGAGATATGAAGAGCTCTACAAGGTCACTGGAAGACCACTACTAGAATTGGATCATAATACTAATCATTTAAGCGAATTATGGCACCAAAGGTTGGCTCATCTACATTATAATGCTCTTCTAAAATTGGAGAAATTGGTGTTAGGGATTCCAAAGTTTCAAGCCCAACATGATCGAGTATGTCCAGGTTGTGCGAGTGGAAACAAATGTCCAGGTTGTCCCATGTACTTAGAACAAGACAAATGACATCCTCCATCTCATTCATTCTGATATATGTGGTCCGATGCTCGTGCAGTCTATTGGTGGCCATCTCTACTACATCACATGCATTGATGACTTTTCAAGGAAAACATGGATATACAAATTGAAGCATAAGGATGAAGCCTTCGAAACATTCAAAGAGTTCAAAGTATTGGTTGAAAATCAAATAGGAAAGAAGATCAAAATATTCAGGTCCAATAATGGTGGAGAGTACATGTCAAAGGAGTTCATTAACTTTTGCAAGAAGGAAGGTGTCAAGAAGGAAACAAGTGTGACATATACTCCCGAAAAAAATGGTCTAGCTAAAAGGAAGAATAGGTCTATAGTAGAAGCTACCCAAGCAAAGCTCTATGATCAAAAGTTGCCTAAGTTCCTTTGGGCCGGAGCTTCACATGTTGTTGTCTATTTTGAAAATAGGGTGCCTCATCAGGCTTTGGAAAACAAGACCCCCGAAGAAGTCTCTACAAGTGTTAAGCCTGACATTGGTCATTTCCGCATATTTGGATGTCCCGTGTATTGCCATGTGCCAAAGGACAAAAGGAACAAACTGGAAGCTACAGGAAGAAAAGGTACATTTGTTGGATACTATGAAAACTCTAAAGCATTTAGAATATATATTTCTAGTCAAAGGAAGGTTGAAATTAGCAGGGATGTTACATTCGATGAAGATGTTGCCCTTGGAAAAGCAAGGGACCTTCCTCCACCTCCTCCTCCTAAGAAGAATGATGATATGGATATTCTAGATGGTCCTTCCGTGCCCGAGTTCGACACTGATATTGTTGATGATCCCATGGAGCCTATGGATCCCTTAGATCCTCCTACAAGGAAGAAACCACTTTGGCTACGTGACACTCTACAAGATGATGAGAAACAGGTTCTCATTCGATGATCATTTAGAGAAAGGAAGCACCCATGCAGGTACCAGGGATATGTTGCAGCAATGAGCACTATGATTCAAGCTAAACCTTCCACATTTTCAAATATTTGCATGGGACAATCACACTTGGTCTGAGATGTTCGACTTCACGGATAAACTGATGCTGACTGGGCAGGAAACATTATCGACAAGAAAAGTACGTTTTTATGTTGTTTTAGTCCTGGATCTGCCATGATATCTTGGACGAGCACGAAGCAGAAGTCCGTAGCAGTACCGTCGAGGCAGAGTATATTGCCGCTAGCATGTCTAGCTGCGAAGCAATTTGGTTGAGAAATCTCTTTGGAGAGCTATTTGAGTAGGTCCTAGACACTACAGTGATATATTGCTACAACAAGAGGCGGATCCGTCTGGCAGAGAATCCCACATTTCATGACAAGTCAAAGAACATAGAGATTAAGTATCACTTCATTCGAGACATGGTGAAGAGACGAGTCTTTTATATCCATCATATATCGATAACTGAATAAATTGGAGAAATTCTCAACAAGGCTTTACCAAAAGGGAAGTTCTTGGTCTTTAGAGAGTAGCTTGGACCTATGGTTTTGACCCCTCCTAATAAGGGGCATTGCTGATCAAGGACACTGAGCCAACTCTTCCCCCCTGTTTGAGCTCCCAGGGTGAGGAATTGAGATAGAGGGCTCCTAGGGTTAAGGGATTAACTATAGGGTTTCACCCCTATCTATTACCCATAGGGTTGGAGTAGGAGATCACCCTATCTTGGTCATTTCAGAGTATAACCCAGTTGGCATCATACACGCAAGCTAGGCTTGTTGGGATTGTCTCTCCCCATCTGGCCAATGGGGTGAGGAGGCGTGTGATCCTTACCTGTTGGTAAGTCGAGTATCTCATCCAAGCTAGGATTATGATGCAGGTGTTCTAACACATGACTCTTAAGTGTCATTGTTGGGGAGATGAATAGGCAATCGGATGCGCTGAGTAGTAGCTCCCCTACATCACCTATTGCTTGATATGGGGTCGTAGTAATAGCTCCCCCGTGAGATTCGAATTAGTAGCCCGCTGACAAGAATTTCAAGTAGTATCCCATTAACAGAGATTCCGGGTAGTAACCCGATGGACAAAGGGTGGTAGAATTTGCTCCCCAAATTTTCTTCTTTAGATTCGATAATGTTTCATCAGATAGAGTTGAGCATAGATGGAACATATGATGACAAGATGACATATTGATTGATTAACATATAGAGTTGAAGTCAGCAGGACTACAAATGGGCAGGATCCTTGAATAGCCAACTTCTTAGATCATCACCTTGCTACGGGAGCCCATGATCAGTAGTAGCGGGATGGTGGAGTTTCAGTTGGTGCCATGGAGTGTTGATTCGACATATGTAGTGGCTAGAAGAGCCATAGACTGAGCAGCGCAGAGTAGAGAGGCAAAAGTGCAAGGAGGCACAATGCAAAGCTTTAGCAGCGTAGTGGCTTCAGAGGCAAAATGGGACTAGCAGCAGTCATGATGTCAGCACCGGGGAGTAGACACTAGATACTTGTCCAGTTTTGGGTGTTTTTCAGTTCTTTCTCTCAGAAACTAAGTTGAAGCACAGATGCAATGTTAGGAGTGGCAGTGCTAGCAGCATAGTTGATGCAACATTTGAGAGAGAGTTGCAATACAAATGTAGCATTGGCAGTGGCAGTGTCAAAGGCAGTAGTACAGTAGCAGCAGCAACGCAGTGGTTGGTGGATAGCAGGTCAAATATTAGCAGCGCAGGGACGATGCTTCAAAGTCAGACCAGTATGCAAAGATGCAGTATATTGCTAGAGCACATTCCTCGCTAAGAGGGAGTGTTAATTTGGGGTAGCATCGGATGTCATCTAAGCCTCAAATTTTGCAGGGAGGCTTAGGCACAGGTATTGCAAAGAACCCAAAAAGCATTTTGGGAAATTCCACCCATAAGTGATTTTATTAAAATAATTAATATTTTTAATGGGATTCCTAAGTCTAAAGTACGAAAATTAAAATATTAATGGGTATTAATCTAATCAGGGGTGAAACATCTAGAAAAAGCCACGGATCAAGCCAAAACGATATGAGCCTTTGATTAAGATGTAATATAAGCCGTTGATTGTCCAACAGGTAGATATAAGAAGGGGCTTGAGGGTCAATTGGAAAACACACAAAGAGATTGAGAAAATCGACTTTATGAAGTGAGAAGTTCTCAGGAGGAAAATCGATTGAGGAGATTTGCAGCAAAGGGGCAGTGAGAATCTGAGAGAAGGAATTTCCAGAGAGTATGAGGCAGAGGGAGAACAAAAAGACATCCATAGGAAGGCTAACACTGGCCCACACAGTGATGACGCAGATGCAGCGCAGTCCTTGAGGGGAAGTTGAGTTCCTGCTGAGGGAAGTCGAAATTCAGTTGACAGAAGCCAGGGTGTGAGTCTGGGAGGTAGAAAGTCGATTTCTCAGCCAGTAGAGGATCCAGAGGATAGGCAACATAATACCCACGATGGGTGACACAGAAACTGTTTAGGGTGACACAATTTTGTGCAAAGTTCACATAGAGGGTGACGCAGAACCTCTAGAGTAGAAGGATCAGTCACTAATTCTCCACTAACAAGGTGAGATCATTTCACCAGTCTTTTGTTTAGTATTTTCTCCGTATTGGATTTCTAGTTGAGCATCCTAGAATTGTACTCGAAATTTCTCCTGCATAATAATAAAACCCTCAGAGCTGCTGCACCGGTTTTCCCGCATTGGGTTTTTATGGGGAGATTTTGTCCAAAAATAATTGTGTCCTATGTGTTGTATTTTTCTTTCCTTCTCAGTATTTTGTTTCCGCATATATGTTAATTAAGTGAAGGTTGCAGATGTATTTGCTTTGCTATTTACCATAGAGTAAAGTAAATAACTTGCATGAATTAACAAGTAGTAGAAGTAAAATCAGTTTGCTGCAGTAGGGGTTCCTCTTGTGGAATTTTCACAAACCCCACAAGAAGCCTATAAAAGGAAGCTCATCGAACTCATTTGGAGCATCATTCTCACACACAAGTTCGAATTCTCTTGTAGCTAGGAAGAAGTGAGAAAATCCCTTGTAGCTAGGAAGAAGTGTGAAAATCTCTTGTAGCTGGGAAGAAGTGCGAAGTTCTCTTGTAGCTGGGAAAAAGTGCAAAGTCTATTGCCGGGAAGCCGAAGTGAATGCGAATTTGGAGAAGTCTAAGGAGAAAAGGAAAATCGAAATTTTGGTGTTTCTCTTTCTCTATTTTGTGTCCTGGAATGGGAGATCGAAGTCTTCCAAGTTTCACTATTGCCAGAAGCTGCCAGTTGCCGTAAGCTGCTGCCTAGTCAAAGTTGCTGGAAAAAGGTTGAAATTCTGGGAGGCTTACTTGGTGTAGAGGGAAGGTCTGGTCTTGGTCTAGGGTGAAGAGTCTCAAACAATATTATTGAAAGGAAGAATTACCTTGACTGGGTTTTCCCCTCAAGGGAGGTTTTGCCCTGGCAAGTACCTGCATCTAGTGTCTATTGTTTTATGTGTTGTTGCTTTTGGTAATTGCTTGATGAGCTAAAGAAAGAAGATATAAAGAATCGTAATAATAAAAGACATCACAAGTAATTATCAAGAACAAGAAAATATTTCTGCCTTTCTGATTTTCTAACAAAATGGGGGGCTTAATTTTCAATTCTATTCCAATGGGACCTCCTCTAGGTCCAATAGGTATAGGAGGGGCACTACTTGGGAAGCTATGATTGAGATAGCATAGCCCCATCTCTCCCTATTCCATACTTACCACTTTCCATCTTACATGCCCCTTTTCCACCACCACTCTTCGGGTTCAACTGACCACTAGTTCATTGGGACTCGACACCCACACATCCTGATTACCTTGATAGGGCCTCAAAATGTACCCTGGGAGGTTGATGCATCTAAAAGAAATAGGAGCATATGATGGCCACAATGAAAACAATAGCAAAATCAAAATGTAAAAGATGGTTGGGACCATTCAAATTAGCACGTGGGAAAAAGCGAAGCATTAGCTCTACCTCACTCGTTATGGCTATCACGCAGTTCCCAAGCCAATGTTGCCTATCATATTAATGAAAAGGAACCATTACCCCTGGTGGGAAATGATTTGCCACACCTTAAACTGGGTAATAATTGTTATACATCATACAAAGCAAGCCCTTATTCCTCGAGCAACAAGTAGTAATAAAAAGAATAATCAAGAAAAATCAGAAGGCATAAGAGGGGTGGAAATACAAAGGCTAAGCTAGTAATTCATACATCCACAATTGCTCCCTCCTCACATCTATACTCTCAGGATGAGGTACTCCATCATAGTTGGTCCCTTTGAACATGGCACATGGCCATGAGGTCTTTACGCCTATATTCCATCATTATTCACACGTCACCTATTGATTGAAGGGTGGACCAAGGACATGTCACTTCCAATTGGGGGTTGAGAACTCCTAATAGGATCGTCTATTAATAACTCTTTCCTAGGGAGATAACACCATTACGTGAATAAGGCCATAATTTTAGAAGAGGAACCCTGTATGAAGTGTTAATTTGCCCATTTCTTTCAAGCTCGGTTCACTTAGATGCAATAACGATTAAATGTAACTAATGGTCTTGTAGCACTGGATATTGTGTGTAACTGATAGGTGCTTCCATCTATAGGTATGGGCAACCTAACTGGTGTCCAAGTCCTCTAGAGAGACATATTGACACCCGCAGGTGAAGCATTGAGAGTCATGGATCCTCGGACAATTATAGAGCATCACTTTCAACCATGGGCACCTTCAACACTCACATCATTCTTGCACTTCACCCTACATCATTTACTTTTATGGGATGATGCACCTGGACCAGCATGCCCCCAACTAGCTTAACAGTGATCACAGAGTCAGGCAGTTGATCCAGGGCCCAGAGGAGGATGGTCTCACACCTTGAGAGGGGGATGGTTAGCACCATCTTTAAGAAGCCCCAATGTTGGAGTAGAGTCAAGCATATTACCCACAAGGAGAACCATGAGACTTGTTACCCACCACTAGTGGGTGACCCCTATAAGTGAAATTTTTCCTAGATTTGACTTCATCTTGCAGCCAGCAACCCCTTGAAACCACCTAATAGCTCAATGTGCTACTATTCTCCGCCACACGATCTAGCCATTATGTGCCCTCGCTCATCTATTATGATCGTATGTTTGAAGGTGGACCTTCCAACCCCGAAAGTATGACTTTTCATTATGAAATTAGGTGTTTATGCTTGCGTTTCTTGGGCACATTTGGGCATGGATTAGTGGGGTGCTTCGGTGGAAAGAAAGACTTTGACTATACTCTTGTTCCCTTACCTCAATTGGGGGGTTAGTCCTGTATCATAATACTGGGATCTCCTTTATTGGCTACTAACTTTAGGAGTGGCACTACATGGGAAACCCTAATATTGATTGCATGGCCCCACTTCCTAATACCATATATCTCACTCCCCTCCACTCATTACAAGCCCTTTTCATATTTTCCACATCTGGGCCCACAAGGTGTTAGCCTCCCCTTCCCCTTGTCCACACCTTGGTTCGAGCCTGGAACGATGTCCCAGAGGTTGATGCAGCTAAAAAAAAGATAAAAGCATAAATGGCCACATGCAATAGGAAATGTACCACAAAATGCAAAATATGGCCGAGGCAATAAATTTTAGTGTATGGGCAAAAGCCACACATGAGCTCTAGCCCCTATCATTATGGTCATCACCCTAGTTTCCTAGGGCTCCTATGAGTGCTCCCTTCATCATTAAGGAATGCATGATTGTCCCAACCCCTAGTGGGCGATGAACTTCCTCACCTTAAGGGGGTAATCATTGCTACATTTTACACATCGTACTCTCATCCCCTTGATACCCGAGCAGTGAAATGAAGAAAAATCAATAAAAGGAAAAAGGCATATGAAGAAGGGTGGAAAAACAAAGGTCGAGAAAATTCATGTACTAGAATTTCTCCCTCCTAAATTCTACATTCATACACCCAAAGTGTGGGCCTCCCTCGTCATAGTTACCCTTATACCATGGCATGTGGCTTGGAGCCTTCCCTTTTGCCCCCACTCCGCTCCATCACTATTTCACATGACACCTGTGATCTAATGGATGTGCCATTGACTTGTCACTCCCTTAAAGGTTGAAACCACCTAATAAGCTCCTTCACTAACCTCTCTTGTCAAGGAAGGTAACACTAGTACATGTTCAAAAGCCATTTGGAAGGGCATGTCACTATGAATGTCCACTATTTCCCTCGATTAGCAAGCTTACTTACTCAATTGCGCTATTGGATTATTGTACTGGAAGGTGAAGAGATGCATTGGATCTTATACAAGATTGTAGGTGGGTTTTCATCTTGGACTTGGCCTCCCTATACAAAATCCAAGCCCTCTAGAGGGTTATAACGGCACTTGTAAGGTGAGCATTGAGAGCCATGGGACTCCAGCCATGCAGAGCAATGATTGCCACACCATGGGCTTCTTCAGTACCACCACATTGATTGTTCGTTCCCCAAGTATATAGAGATGATGGTGCACTTGCATAACGTTGCCTAGTTGGCTACACATTTCACTCGAAACATGGCAGCTGATCCAGGGCCCAGAGGAGGTTTTGTCTTTCCTAGGGATAAATGGGAGGGCATGTGTCATCTTCCAACCCTCATTAATGGAGCACTAACTTGATCTTCAGTCATTTGGAGACCCATGCGACCCATTTGGAGCCCACAGAGCCCAAACTAGGGTTTGGAGATGTTGTGCAGCAATTAGAGGGCATCCCCCTTTAATTCATTATTCTTGAGGCCCACATTCTCATCTTTAGAAAATGAGGCATCAACGTCGCCCTTGTATGCCTCCACACCAGCCTAGTGTGGCCCTACGAAGGCATATTCGATTTATTTTATGAGCTATCATGGTTGGCTTGTAACCATGGGTGGGTTACTTGACATTTTAGGCATTGGAGGGGCTTTTTCTTTAATTTTTGAACTCTTTGATCATGTATAAATAGAGGCCTAGCCTCATTATATCCATCACACTTGGGATTTTCAGTATATCATTAGAGAATTTCGCACCTGCAATTTCAGGATGAATTTTGGACCAATTGGGTGAATTTTGATGTTTGGTTATTTCACTATCATTCTTGGAGCTTCTCTTTGTTAAAATATGCTACTACGGTCAAATTACACCTTAGACAACTCATATAATGGAGATGATGATGGAATTGAGTTCCTGTTTTCAAGAGGACCAAAATCGACCTAAACATCACCTCATTTGGACAAGCAAAAGTTGGATTTTGAATTTTTGCACCCACAGATGCACATTTGGACAAGTCGGCCTCAACATCAAATGGGAATTATTGGACATCCATGAAAGCCTATAAATATAAGTGACCTAGAGATCATTTGGAAACCAAACAAGCATTTTCTTCTCTTCTTTCTAGATTGGCTCGCACAGGTTTCACGGAGGAAGCTCGCACAGGGTCCGAAGATTCAAGGCTGCGGCTCGTACAAATTATGGTTTCTGTTTTTTGGTCGCTCGCATGTCATTAGGCTAAGTCGACCAAAGTCACACGCTTACAGAGGCCAACAGAGCAACTGGGAACCTATATTCGCTCGCATGTCAACCTGAAGGGAGCGACTCGGGTTTTGAGCTAGGGTTTCGCATTTCACTGAAGTTGACCACAGTGGACCGAAAGCTGAAGGGTTTCTCTCTATACCACAATGACTCTAGAACAATGTTACTTGGGAGCGGGAGCAGAAGCGGGGAGCGGGAGCGGGAGCGGGAGCGGGAGCGACCATTTTCAGAAGCTCCCGGTTTGGGAGCGAATTTTTAAAAATATATATATTTTTTAATTTTTGATACATATATGTCAACAAAAACATGTAGAATGATGAATTAGACATAAAAAACATAAAAAAACATAGATTAATCATTGAACCATATCACATCAATCATCTAGAAATTATAATCGTCATCAACCATGTCCACAAGATAGTAATTTTACACATATTACAACTACAACATATTGAGTCTCATGAATCATGATTCATCACATTCAATCTTAAAGTTTCAACTTCAAGTTTTTAAAATTGAAATTCAATAGCATTTATCATCATTGATCACCAAAGTTGTACAGGTACTTGTAAGCTATGTTTAACCATTACAAGAAGTAATATCTTAGATATTTCTAAGTCCTAACTTCTAACTGTTTTAACATGATATGAAATGTTATAAAATTATAAAATGAAACATGAATAATGAAATGAAATGAAACAACTTTAGTCTTTCACGAAGCATCATATTCATAATTCACAATCATTACCAATGAGTTATAATTGCGAAGGCCCAACTTCAAACTTCAAATTTTCATTGTCACAGTGATATATTGTTTACAAAAAATATCATTATGATATGAAAGAGTCAAGAGTCAAGAGTCAAGGACTCAAAACTCAACAGTTATCAGTTATGAAAACTAAAGTCTAATAGAAACTAAAAAAGACAAGTAAACTGTAAATCTACATGTGGCCCTTGCCATGAGAGTCTCCAGGAGTATAAGCAGGTCATGGTGGTCTTCTAGGAGTCTCCCGCACAGACCGACGACCAGAATAGAACCTCCACGTGAGGTTGTAGATGGAGGTGCCACAGCAAAGAAACAAGACTCGGACCTCGAGCACTACTACTGGATGGTGGCGGTGGAGGTGGCATGGTTGCTGCAGGTGCTTCATCTTCATCCCTTATAAGTTCCTCTTCCAGTTCTTCAAGATGTATAGTGCCATCCTCCAAATTGTCATCCTCTGGGTGATTGTCCCAAATTCTATATGTGGGATCCTCATTAGCCCGATCACAGTAATGACTCAACAACCTCAAGTTGTAGTGCACATAAACCAAGCTTTATGCTCGGTTTTCATTGAGTCTGTTCCTTTTCACATTGTGTATGTAGCTGTAGGTGCTCCAACACCTCTCTGCAGAAGAAGTATTTACAACCTGTGAAAGAACTTTTTTGCCAATTTTGGCAAAAGTCCCTGCCCGCCATATGTTTCCCACCATGTGAGAGTATCAAATCTATCTCTATCGTCCATTGCATGGAAGTTACCATACAAACCAGTGGCACTGAAGTATCTGCCTATTTCAAGGCGCACAGCTGCACA
>APFE031045389.1:68034-103460 GCA_000404065.3 Pinus taeda
AATTAATTTAATTTATTTAGATTAATTAATTTAATAATTTTAATCTATTAATGTAATTTAGATTCATAATTTTTTAACTAAATATAGTTAATAAACTAAATTAAACTACCTAAATTACTACCTAACTAAATTCAACTAACTAAATTCATCTAACTAAATTACTAAGTTACTTACCTCTCTGCAGGCTTGCTCCTCGCTTCTTTGTTCTTGCTCTCCTTGCTCTGGCTCTCATTCAAGTGATAATGAAATGTTTGTTTGCCCCATTGGGCTTTTAAAATAATTTTTGTTTGTTTGTTTGTTTGTTTTGGAAATTGGGAATTTTTTTCGCGTCCGCTGCTTTTTTCCGCCCGGATCGCTTCCGGAGCGAATATTTAACACTCGGGAGCGATCGCTCCCCGATCACTCTCGAGCGTTAAATATTCGCTCCGGGAGCGACGCTCCCGATGTCGCTCCCTAAATTGGCAGGGAGCACAAATTTTTTTATCGGGAGCGCGCTCCAATCCGTGCTCCCGCCCGGAGCGCGGATTGGGAGTGGGAGCGAGGGGGGGGGGGGAGCGCTCCCCCGCAACACTGGCTCAGGGCCTCAGGCACATATAATGTGTACTGCCAATCATCTAATTGTGTGCATCTTTGAACAAATATCAGAATGAGATGATGAATATTATGAAAGTATAGTTCTTGGCAATTCTTATGCTCAGCTAATCTGTACAGGAGGTAGTTCATCAGCCACTTCTTCTGCAGTTGCTCGAGTCCTCTTATGACGGTTTTCTTTTCTGAGATTTGGTACTATTTAGTATTTTTCCCGGGGTGCAGTCCAGCATTGGGATTGTCATCCTTTGCAACAGGCTCCTCAGTGTTGTGCTCTTCTCCTTGTCTACTGCTAATCCTATTGGAGTTCCAGTGCTAGCTTCTTGCAGTTAACATGTTTTAGTTCTTGTTGCTGTCTTTTGATGCAGCTCTTGTGATTTGAGTTCTTCCATGCATATCGGAATCGGTTATCTGTGTCTCTCAATCATGTTGCTTCTATGAATATTTTTTAGCTCTAAATGGGGAACTCAATTGTGAGAGGGGGGAATAGATGTTAGTATATTAGTGGGCAATTTTAAAATACCATGAAGAAATAACGTTTAGGATAATGTTAAGAAGGGTAAGAACTTGATTGGAAAATTTTCTTCAACAGTTTACTCTCTCCCACTATTGGGAACTTTGTATAAGAGACACACAGAAGATGAATGGGGAAGTCATTCTCGGTTGGTCTTTCTGCGGGTGTCTGTTACTTGTGTAGAGTTTGGGAGATGATTCTTCATAAAAAAACACTTTCAGTTTGAATAAAACATATGTGTTTGCAGCCATATTTTAATTTTTCCATGAGTGCATAAATAGATATATCATGTTTTGAAATTCCTTTTTCTGCTCTCTTCATTTTACTCTGATCTGTCAACTTGGGGAATGGCACAGTTAGGAGAATAGCCTAATTTAAAATTGCAACATTGGTATCCAGTGAAAACCATCCATGGAGTATGTACTTAAATTTTCCCTTGGTTACTAAGAAATGATCTAAATATCTTATGCTACTCTTTCCCCCCTCTGAACAGTGGCTTTGCAATGCTGACAAGTCGTGCAATGAACCAAGGTTGAGATTGAAGTAAGATTCCTTTCTATACATTGATAACCTTTTCCTCTCTGTCTAGACCTTTTGAATCTCATTGTTTTTGGTCAATTTAATGTTGCAGTGGATCATATGTACCCTATGTGAAATAATCTCAGAATTGTTTTTATGTTGAGAATTCTTTGATTATTATACTGAGTTATCTCATTTCATGTTACATGCAGGGCTTTCTTTGGAACACTTTATAGATGTTTATCAAGAGGTGCACGAGCTGTATTGCAGTTATATCCTGAAAATCCAGCTCAGCTTGAAATGATCACTGCTGCTGCAATGCGTTCTGGGTTTTCAGGTGGTCTGGTTGTGGATTTTCCTCACAGGTACGCTTAACTCGTATTCCTTGATTAAAATTGTGGGTTGCTTTCACCATTTGATGTAATTGCAACATTAGATTATGGCTGACAAAGTATAGTACAACTTTTTATTTCATCATTGATTCTGTCAACCATATAGTTGCAACCCCTCCAGCTGTGGAAGCACATTTCTGCATCTTGGAAATGGATTTTTGTATGAAATGTCTCTGATGTGGGTGAAATGTGGTATAGACTGTTTCAACTGGTGTTTCTGTATGAGAAAACATAAAAAAGATAAAAGGACGACAAGACTAATCCCAATTTCTTACAAATCACTTATTAATAGAAGGTTTCAGTGTCCCTTAAAGATATTTCTCTTTTTGGCTTCATTTTCAAATTTGAAATTCATGACATGGCATTTCGAAATCTTTTCGTTTACATGATTTTTTGCATATTTCTATTATTATTTATTATATTATATATATATATAATATATATACTATAGTATGTACATGTCATATTCCTTGTCATATCATAACATAAGTTTCTAAATATCTGTTCCAAATACTATATCTCTATCTGTCCAACTTATGGTACATTGTAAAGCTTCATATTTTGTTTTATAGCTTCTTTCTATGTTTTCGAAATTTAGGGTCTTCCTTCTTTCCCTCTACTTTTATTTCCACTTTGGCATTGATGTTGAGGTTTCATTTCAGTGCCTTTTCCTGCCTGAGTAATCAGAAATATTCATAGGTTTCATATTCATAGATTTCAGATTTGGATCGGAATCACACAATTCTCCGAATGAACCAAGCATCAATATTACAGGGAGAGCAAAGCTATTTTAGGTACCTCCCTTGGTTTCTCATATATAAAAGGGTAGGGCTCTTAAAGGTGGTTGCCAGGTTAAGCTCTCTCTAATATTCATTGAACAATTGGCTGGAGAATGAATCGACAGCCTGATCAGCCATTAATGTATCTACTTAGTGCACTCAGAAAAGAGATTTGGCTCAACGCTATTTAGTGAAAGGGAGGATGGGGGGAATGGAGTAGACAGTAATGGTTTGAGAGATCCAACTAGGATAATAAAGTAGAACACAGTTTGCATGCCTTTCCCTTGTCCTGGTTGAAGAAGGGTGGTAGTTTGGTTCTCAACCGGAAAGCAAGGGTCCTTCTCATGACTGACATGTTTCCATAATATTTGTCAGGGGAGAGCTGGCAAAGGAACTTAGACAGTAGGTAGAGTCAATCCCATCTCCAATCTTGAAGGCAGGCAAGAAGGTGTTTTTCCATGCAGGGCCTCATTAGGATTATTTTGACCTCCATTTTTGTTTAACTGATTTTCATTTCTTTCTGTCATTATCATTTGTATCTTTGCTAGTGTTCTAGACACTCCCATAGTTAAGTGGCTCCTAATTGTACTCTAGTTCTATTCACATATTTCATGGTCAATGGCAGACATTAATAAAATTGTTTTATCCTATCTATCAATGGAGAGTAATACAAAATCCTTCAAAAAAGCCCTAGAAACATTTTGGAAATGTTCTATTTATGTAAATTTTTGGGAAATGTTTGAGACATTTTTGTTTAGTTCTTTGTATAGAAGGGGTGTTTCTTGCCCCAAAAACTGAAAAATGGTCTCTTATGTTGAATTTTGTAGCTATGGCTGGTCTTCATAATTTATATTATAGCCTTTGTAATGTATAAAGAAATTGTAAGACATGTTCTTCATGTCATTTTGATTTCTTTTTGAAATAATTATTATAAGACATGTTCTTCATGTCGGATTTAAAAGAGAATTTCAAAATTTGAATTTTGAATTTTTGGCTCCAAGATAGTCAAGTCAGCCCTCCCTCAAGTTAAGTCGGCCCCAGTGAAGAGACACACCCTTTTGCAAAGGTAGAACAATATATAAAGACATTCAACCTCTTCCACAAAGGTACCATTCTACCTCTCACAAGCAAGACAATTTCTGGGCATCGAAGGTAGAACAATATATAAAGGCATTCAACCTCCTCCACAAAGGTACCATTCTACCTCTCACAAGAAAGACAGTTTCTAGGCATTGAAGCGAAGGACAAGAAAGAAAAGAAGCATGAAAGGAAGGATGGAGATCATCTCTCTCTCTCTCTAACTCTCGTCTCTCTCTCTAGCTCGCACAAGTATTTCTGGGCAGCATATTTTGGGCATGCCGAATTTTTGGGTTTTTGGACAATATCTGGGAGGCTGAATTTCGGGCTAGGGAAAATCAGATCAAGCTGAGTTGCAAGGCAGATTGGGAGGCTTGACTTGAGGGATGTTGACCAGGTTTGACAATAAGCATTGTTGGCCAGTTTGACCTCATAGTTGACTAGCAACATTAGTTGTATCTATTTTTGAACTGAAGAATTTCTCTAAGAAAGAGGTTGTTGGGTTTTTCCCCTAAGTGGGTTTTCCCAAGGTAAATCTTGTGTTCTCTTTGTGCATTGTGATCTCTACTGTTCTTGTGGTTGAATAATATGAGTGTAATTGCTTAATGATTAACTGGAATTGTTAAAAGAAGTTCTATATCATTAGAAGTAATTATCAGTTTTTCAGAAATCTGTGCTTGTATCTATTGCACTTGAAAAATCAACATGGTATCAGATCTTTGGTGACGAAAATGACATTGAGATCACTCTTGAAGAAGCTTTGGTAAGAGACCACTCTTGAGGAAGACCTCTATCTACAATCTTGGCCATGACTGTGGGTTCCCATATGAAGGTAGACAATTAATTAGAAGGAGCTACAAACTTTAGAGCTTGGAAAACAAGGATTGATCTTCTTCTTGCAAAGGAAGATCTCTTGGGTATTGTGAATGGCAAGGTTAATGAACCGGAAAATGATGAAGAGAAATTAAAATTTGAGAAAGATGATATTACAACTAGAAGTATTATTGTAGACTCTGTCAGAGATCATTTGATCCCATATATCGCAAATCTTGACTCTTCAAAGAAAATGTATGATGGCCTAATTGGATTGTTAACTATCAACTATATTGGTCAAGCAATGAATTTGAAGAATGAGCTTCATGATGTTAAAATGACAAGGAATGATACTATAGCCTCATAATTTTTGCTAATTTCTCAATTAAGAGATCAACTCCAAGCGATTGATGAAATCATTCTTGAAAAGGAACTAGTGACTACAACACTTAATGGTTTATCTGAATCATGGGACTCATTTGCAACAGGAGTATGTGCTAGAAAAGAAGCTACAAAGTTTTTTGAACTATGGACCACATGTACTGAAGAAGAATCAAGGTTCATGTCAAGAGGGAGGATTCAAAGATCCGAAGAGGGTGACTCTCAAGCATACGCAACATGTTTCAAGAAGGGTGGAGGAAGAAAGAAGTTTGGCTTTTAAAGAAGAAATGGAGGAAGAAGACATGTCAAGAGTTCAATGCTATCATTGTCATAAATTTGGTCATTATAGAAGTGATTGTCTTGAAAGATTGAATGATATAAAAAGGAAGGGAGACCAACATGCTACCACAATAGACTTGGATGAACTTCCAAAGAAGCCTAAGAATGAAGATCCTAGTAATAAAGAATTTCATCTTTTTTTTTTCTGCTCTTACTAGTTTTGTTGCAGAGAGTGAAAGATTGTGTCTAGTTGACAACGGTGCCCCAACGTACATGACAGGAGATCGAGACAACCTCACAAATCTGATGGAAAGAAGATTATCAATTTATTACAAAAGGTGGAACTTGGAGACAACAATAGTTATGCAGTCAAAGGCATTGAGAAGACATCCATTGAGTTAGAGTCAGGTGATAATGTTCATCTTAGCAACTTATTATATGTACCAACTTTGAAGAAGAATTTGGTTTCTATTTCATGCTTGGAAGATAAAGGAGATAGAGTAGCATTTGTTGATGGCAAAGTTCTTGTTTGGCCCAAAGGCTTTGTTACCCACCACTTTGTGGGTGATATCCCTAGCATAATTTTTTTTCTCCAAGATGGTCCTCCACTGACAGCTAGTAGCCCCTTGCAACCACCAGATAGCTCGATGTGCCATTTTCTCCGCCACCTGAGCCATCCATGTGGTCCCTCACCCATCTATTATGATCGTATGTTTGAAGGTGGGCCTCCCAACCCCGAAGGTATGGCTTATCATTAGGTGCTTGAGGATTTTTGTTTACTTATCATGGACACTTTTGGGCATTAATTAGTGGGGGGATTCAGCAGAAAGAGTAGACTAGGTTTGTACTCTTCTCTCCTTTGTCCTTTTTGGTGGTTAACCTTATATTCTACTCTTGTGGGATCTCTTTTACTGGCTTACTACGCTTTAGGGATGTCATGACATGGGAAACCCCGATTTTGGTTTCGTGGTCCTGTTCCTTGATATCACATATATCACTCCCCTTTCGTTCATCACAACCCCATTCATCATTTCTCCCATCTGGGTCCACATTTGTCCACTAGATCCACAAGGGGTTGGCCACCCCCTCCCCTTGCCCACACCTTGGGTCGGGCCTGGAACACTACCCTGGGGGTTGATGCAGCTAAAAAGAAATGAAAAAGCATATTTGGCCATTCTCAACAGGAAATCGTACCGTAAAATGCAAAAGATGGCCGAGGCATTCACATTTAGCACATGGGAAAAAGCCAAAACATGGGCTTTAGCCCCTATCTATGGCCATCACCCTCGTTCCTATGGGCCCTAAATGAGCCCCCTCCATCATTAAGGAACCCATGATTGTCCCAACCCCTGCTGGAGAATGAACTGCCCCACCTTAAAGTGGTATCCACAGCTATGTCGTACACATCATGCTCTCATCCCCTGGAGCCCCAAGCAGTTAATAAGAGGAAAATCAATAAAAGGCAAAAGGAATATGAAGAAGGGTGGAAAAATAAAGGCCAGGGTAACTCATGTACCACGATTGCTCCCTCCTACACTCGTATACCCAAGTGTGGCCTTCCCTTAACTATCCTCGTATCATGGCATGTGGCCCAAAGCTTCCCCTTCATGCCCCATCCCATTCCATCACTGTATCATATGCCACCTACAATTTGAAGGATGTACCATGGACATGTCACCCCCTTTAGAGGTAGAAACTATTTATAATAGCATCCTTGGTTAACCTCCTTTTGAGCTTGGAGACACCTGTACATGCCAAAACCCCCTATGGAAGGGCATGCCACTATGAAGTGCCCACTTGTTTTCCATGATTTGTAAGCTCTTTTACTTGATTACTCTAATGATTTGTTGTAGTGGAAAGCGAGGGGAAGCATTGGATCTTATGCGGGGTTGTAAGTGGGTCTCCATTTGGAGTTTAGTCTCCCTATACGACGTCCAAGTCCTTGGGAGGGTCACATTGGCACTTGTAGGGTGAGTGTAGAGAGCCATGGGCCTCCACCATAGTAGACAACACTTCATGGATCCCCAATACCATTCAATGATTGCTCATGTTCTACCTTTGAGATGAGGATGATGCATCTAGTTCACCATACCTAGCTAGCTCCATACTTGCACCATACACTTGGCAAATGTTCCAAGGTCCAGATGAGGATGTCTGCAGGAGACAATGGGAGGGCTTATGTCATCATCCTAGCCATTACAGATGGTTTACATGCGTTATCGGTCCACTTGGAGACCCATGAGGATGTCATTGTGCCCCCACACTTCGAGACACCATATGTGACATGTTTGGAAAACAAAGGGCCAACCCCTTCTCTACTATGTTTTGGAGCCTCTTCACTTAGCTTGGCACATTTGGACTCCGTTAGGCCTCCTCAATGGCCCAATGACTCATCATGTTCAATATTTTGCCCTCTTTAGAGGCTTTTCATTGTATTATTGAGTTATCTTGGCGGGCTTGTCACCAAGTCATATCATTATTATACATTATTTTATTATTAGGGTAATTACTAGGCCAATTAGGCAAATCGAATCCCCTTTGGACTTGTATAAATAGATGAGAGGTGATTCCTTTCTCTCATCATCACTTGGATTTGGAATTTGGAGAATTTTGCATTCCCTTTTGGGGAACGAGTTTGGTTTCATGGATACTATTCTCTTGGTCTTGGAGCTTCGTTTTTGTCGTGATTTAATGATTGGATATACCCGTTGTACATGTAAGTGATTTCTTTCATGTTTATTCTTATATTTATCATATCACATGAATGTTGTTGGAATTTTCACTATCTAGGCCTGAAATTCACTGCTACTCTATTCAAAATGGTGAAATTTTTGGTCTATTGAGGCATTGCATACATTGCATGTGTCATGTATGAATGGTTGTGTTGTTATTTGTCATACCATTTTGCATTTGGGTCAAATAGTCCTATCTTTCATCCTTGTTACAAAGGAGGATTGGTGCAATCTTGGTTGATTAACAAAAGGGAGAGCCGAAATTTAGATACTGAAATCAAAAGGGAAAGGCCGACCATAAGGATGCCGATTTCAGAGAAGGCTCAACACTTCAGGACCCGAGATCGGAAGGACTGACAGGCAGCGTATTGGGATTTCAAGATATTGGAGGTCAAAATGTGGAGGAGACCTCAACGGTCTATTTAAAAGCGGACCCGAAATGGAATATCGGAGCATGTAGTCGGGAGGGTGGTTATTTCTGAACTTCGAAGATCAGAGTTTCGTAACTCCTTAACAAATGTAATTCTTTGAAAAGCGTTGAAGTTGCGGAGAAAGGGAATTACAAAGAAAATCGCTGCAAAACCAAAGGACCCTTTCTCTTTCGTTAGGAGGACACATGGCAACTGGTGATTGGCCTTGAGACGTTGACGAAGCATATGATGTATGCATGACATGGTAGTACAAGACACTTGGCAATCAATTTTAGCATTTTTAGGTGGCCTAGTGGGGCAAATCTGTGCGACACGTGTCATTGCAAAGGAGATGCCACATGGAGATGATGACGTCATTTCGGAGGTCAGTTTTTTGGAGGATGGAGTCTTTGTAACTCCTGTCTAATTGTTTTATGGAAGAGTTCCGATGAGAGGGGATCTGATGTAGACTGGCACATGGTCGTGAGAGATCCAAAGAACCCAGAGCAGAGAGAAGATTTAGCACCTAGGTTCTATGGAGAGTATTGGAGGTCGGAGCTTTCAGAACCTCTTTGTAATTACATTTTAGAAAAGTTACGATTGTGGGGAGCTCTGATGTTGGATAACACTTGGTCATAGGGATTCAAGGGGACAAGGGCATATAGTAGGCTTCAACACCTAGCGCTTTAAAGATGACACGTGGAAAGTGTTTTAGAGGTCAATTTTTAGAGGGAGGAGACATTGTAACTCCATTCTAATTACAATTAAAAGAAGTTATGATGGGAGGTGCCTTCGATGTGTTGGTGTTGCTTGGTTATGGAAACCCGAAGAACCATAGGTAGAGAGCGATTACAAAGGGAAATCGGCCCCTGACAGGATTCTTAAGGCTTTAGCACCCAAGTGCCAAGCCACCGGTCACAACAACCGGTCCCATGGGGAAGAAGCAGGGAAAGGGGATAAGCAAAAAAGAGCTAAAGGCAATCGGGGCTTTGTTATATTTTAACACATTTTTAATAAAGCTACGAGATGTATTGGGCTTCGATAGTGTAACACAGAGCTAATAAAGGACGGATGGATCGACAATTAAGTTGTAGAGCACCTCCCAACGCCACCACATCAAACCACGACCAAGTCCAAAGAGGGGATTCAAGCAATTGAAGGGAGAAATTGATAGGCGAATTGGCCAGTAACTGTGGAGGAATACAATGGGAGAGGCATGGCCTGATCAGGGGCAATTAGAGGAATCGACATTGGAGATATTTTGCTGTGTCAATCATGACACTTCATGTTTTTCATATTTTGTTAATTTTCCATTTTCAAGAAAAGAATCAAGTCTGTTATGCAATCTTTAGGACAGCTAGGCCAATCACATGCTAAGACAACTGTGTAGTTCAGTAGCATAGGAAGATATTTGTAAGTGGTCCTTATTTTGGTTCTTCGTGTAAAGAGGGAGGAAAAACTCATTACAAAGGTTCCCAATTCTGTGATCAGGGGTTCCCAATTCTGTTTCTAGTAGTTCCGAATTCTGTTTTCAGAGAGAGGTTCCATGGCTTTGATTTTCCTTTTCCAGCGGCTGTAATAGTTCTGCAAATTTCACTAGTTCAGATCTGTGACATGTATTTCCTTCGTGAAGATTAATGAAGAATTTTTTTGGTGATTTCGAGCATTGGAATATGTAGTATGTGTTCCTCCTCTGTATGCCACTTCATGTGTGTTTTTCTTCTCCAGAAATTTTGTAATTTGTAGCTGTTGGATTCGCTTTTAAGTCACAGATATATCAATGTTATATTGTAGCAAAAGGTACCTGTGAGATTGTAGATTTATTTATGTTATATAGTAGCAGAAGATACCCGTGAGATTTCAGATTTTCCTATGTTATGATTAGTAGAAAATACATGTGAAATGTTGAGTTGAAGTCTTAAAATGCGCTCCATAATTTATGCACTTCATTTCCTTATTCTTTCATGACTCTACTGAGATTTACTGCTTAGGATTCTGGTTCTATCCAACCCTCTGTATTGAGTTCCTTCCTTATATTTCTCCTCCCCATCTCTGCTGCAACAACCTATTACGCTGCATTCACTGTGTGTAGGCCATCGGACTTGAACATTTATCTTGGGAATGATCTATATTGTTTGTGTATGTTTGAATTTGCCTTTGAGAAAGGTAATTGAACTAGATTTAAGTCATTTTACAGTTATCTCTTGAGCAACGTTGAATTATCTTCAATAAACACCAAGATGTCATAGGCACTGACATCTCCTCATCTTGGGGGTTGTCTCTAGGAGCTACAACGGGGTGAATTTTCCTAGAGGTTATTTTTAATAAATATACCTTGATAAGTCATCAAACCTTGCACATAGAAGTATAAAGCCCTTAGGTAGTTGCTCTCATGCCCTAATTGCCATGCGAAGTTGCCTAGATGCCTCCTTTATTCGTTATAGTCTCTCCAACTCACAAAATCACCTTGACTCCATCTCTCCCCAAGGTCCAACCACTAGTGATCACTTTTAGAGATTATTTTTCTCGCCTTCCTCTTCTCTTTCTAGCTCTTGACCTAATAGGTGATTTAGGGCATCAATCAAATTCTTTTCTAGCCATCCAAACACTTCGATTTTTGGTCCACAACTGCGCTGAGGTTTGCTCTAGAAAATCTGACAGTGGAATCCCAAGATATAGCAAGCCCTAGATGCAAGACCAATTCTTGCCCTATATTGACTTGGGTTAGCGTCTTCATTGGGATCATTGCATTCAAATATCAAAAACAAAATTATTCCTTTGATCCTATTCCATACCATAATTAGGTCAAGCCCCTCATTGGTTGATCAACTCCATATCCTTGACCTAGTTTTGGGTCCACGTGGATCTGTGTGGTCTCGCAACTTTGTAACTCCAATTCTACAAGGATTACATAGGAGCCTCTTATCCATAAGGATCCTTAGGTTTAGGAAGCCCCCTTTTAAGGCATATCCTCCAAACCTAGGCTTAAGAATCCTCTTAGCCCTTCCTAGAGAGCCCATCACCTTGCTTTTGAAGCAAGCAAGCTATCTAATTGAGCCACTCTTGGGAATATGCCTTAGGAATCAATCTCTATCCATCCATAGATCCATCCTTCCTAGTGATTCCCCCTATATCAAGTCTCGTCTCATTCGCAAAATTCTCTAAAGAGCAGGGAGCCTTAACTGAGGTGATAGTGGGATATCACTCCGTTTGTTGCCCCTTGACCTAGTAGTTGCTCTATAGGATCCCCTCCGAGGACCCTTGCTAGTTTGAGCGGTAACATGCTCTAGTATAGATTTCGCTATAGCGATTGGAGTTCGTGAAGGAAGGTTGTATAGACTTTTGAAACAACCTACTCAAGCACTTGTACATAATGATGTTAATCCATGTGAGCTTTGGCATAGAAGATATTGTTCCTTTCACAATAGAGATTTGCTAGCCTTAAACCAAATGGTTGCAGGTGTTCCAGAATTGTAGGTAGAACATGAAGGAGTATGTAAAGGATGTGGGCTTGGGAAGAATGTCAAGAGGCCTTTTCCAAGCAACGAAAGTAGATCTAAGGAAATCTTAGATATAGTCCATTTTGATGTATGTGGTCTGATGCTAGTAAAATCTCTTGGAGGATCTTTATATAATACAACCTTTATTGATGATTTGTCCCACAAGACATGGACTTACTGTTGATTTCTGGTAGTATCGGATGTGCTCCAAGCCTCAAAATTTGCAAGGAGGCTTGGGCACATGTATTCCACAATACCTAGAAAGTGCTTTGGGAAATTCCACCTGGAATCAATTTTATTAAAATAATTAATTATTTTTAATGGGTGCCTAA
The DNA here is from genome assembly GCA_000404065.3 of Pinus taeda. Classification (NCBI taxonomy): domain Eukaryota; kingdom Viridiplantae; phylum Streptophyta; class Pinopsida; order Pinales; family Pinaceae; genus Pinus; species Pinus taeda. Next base: position 80,351 of record APFE031045389.1, read on the forward strand.
GTCTAAACTTAGGAAATTAAAATAATTAAAGGGTATTAATCAAACTGTGGGTGAAATTTCTAGAAGAAGACAAGGATCAAGCCAAAATGATCTGAGCCATTGATTAGAATCTAATCTGGGCCATTGGTTCTCAATAGAAGGATTATAAGAGGAGGCTTGAGGGGCATTTGGAAAACACATTGAGTGGGAGATCAGAGATCGAATTTTTGAAGAGAGCAGCACAACAGTTGCCAGAGAGAAGTTTGAAATGATTTCTTGCAGTGAGGGGCAAGGATAGTTTTGGTTGGAGATTTCTCTTGATTCGGGAATACTTAGTAGAGGAGGCAGAGAGAGATTTGGGAGAGGCAACGCAGAGGCTACGTTGGGCAGCGTACGCTGAAGCTGAGGCAGCGCAGAGCCTTGAGGAGATATGTATTTTTGCTGGAGAGGTCGATTTCGGAAGCCAAAAGCTAGGGTGTGAGACCGAGAGGATAAAATCAAAGTCTCAGAGGAAAATCGATTAGCAAAAGGGGTGACGCTGTCCCTAGAAGCTGTGATGCTGGGCCTATGCAGTGGTTGCGCAGAGGCAACGACGAGGCAGTAAGGGACAAGCCATTCCCCATTCTGTGGCTGGATCAGTCGGGATTGCCAATAATAGTGTGAGGTATTTCTCACTAATCTTTTGTCAGTCATATTCTTTGTACTGTATAGCCAACAAGGCATCCAGAGATTGTATTCAGAAAACTATTGCTTAATAATACAAATCCTCAGCTGCTGCACCGGTTTTCCCACACTGGGTTTTTCCGGGGACATTTGTCCAAAAATAACTATGTAGATGTGTGTGATGATTATTTATCTTCTATGTTGTATTTAATTTTCGCATTTTTTTTATTTATGTAGGCTGCAATGTATTTAATTCGATATTTGCCGTAGCATGCAACAAGTAAATTGGTTAATCGAATTAACAATTAGAAGAATTAACATCAGTTGCTACAGTAGGAATTGAATAACCAATTTTTCAGATGGTATCAGAGCACAAATCGTGAGAAGAAGAGCTCAGAAGCAGAAAGGAAGAGGAGTTCAAAATTACTCTAGAGGCAACGCAGTTCGTGGGCCAAGGAAGTCGAAGTTTTGAGGAGAATTTGATTTCTCTGAGTGAGTCGACAGAGAAATTCGTTCTCCAAACTGAAGCTTTCCAGTGGCAAAAGTGAGCAACATATTTTTCCTTGTAGAGCAGATCTTTAGCTGGGACACAAATATTTTGCAGCAGCTGTTGGCAGAATAACGTTAGTGGGGGAGAACAAGACACACTTGAGGGAATTATTCCTCAGAGGACTTCCAACCAAGAAGTCGAAATTCTTATTTGTTGAGCAGCAGTAGGGAGCAACAAATCTACTAAGTCCAGTAGGGAGTGCGTAGGCCAGCCCAGTAGTAGCGCATAGGAGACAGGAGGCAGTTCGACATTTCACTTGCAGAGATCGCAGCTCATGGGTTTAGAGATTAGGATCAGCTAGAAGGTTCATCCAACTACGTGATCAGGAGGGCAAGGATCTGATGCCTTCTAGATGAGCAAGATCTCAAAACTTATGTCGACAGTATGGTAGCTGTACTCGCGGATCCAAATCCGCTCAAGAAGTACAAGGTCGAGATGGCGAAGGCTAAGAGGTTGATCCTCGACAAAGTGAGAGATCACGTAGTGTGTCACATTTCCGGCAAGGATACTGCTCAACAGATGTGGGAAGCATTGGCCATGTTATACGAAGGATCTTCCGAGCAACGAAAGATGTACTTATAGCAGAATATGAGATCCACGCAGATGCAAAAGGGGGAATGCATTGATCTGTTCCTAATGAAGCTTCAAGACATCCAAGACTCGTTGGCAGCTGTGGGGTTAACACCTCAGCCTACCGAGACAATGAGGCTGGCCCTGAAATTAGTCTCAGAAGAATGGCAAGTGTTTGTCTAGAGCATCCTGGGTAGAGAAAGATTGCTAGATTGGGAAGGACTGTGGGCTGCTCTTTAGCAGGAAGAGATGAGGAGAGAATTAGTCAAGTGCAAGCTTGATAGTAGCAACAACAGTAGTGTGACGAAGCCAAAGGAGGAGGAATAGAATGCAACCCTCGCATCTAAGGGGCAACCGGAGCAGTGAAAGAAAAAGAAAGATGTTTCGATGATCAAGTGCTTTCGGTGTGGTGAAATTAGTCACTACATTACAGAGTGTCCTCTCAAGAAGAAGGACAAGGACGAGAAGCATGATCCTAGGGCTGCATCTGCATAGATCGAAATGGAGGAGTTTGCCATGATTGCCCAGAGGTGGGGTGATATAGATCTGTAGTTAGAAAGAACTGTAGATGGGCAGGATCCTTGAGGAATCCATCTCTCGGATCAATACCTTGCTACGGGAGCCTAGATCAGAAGTAGCAGGATGGACCAGTGTCAGTTGGTGCAGAGGAGTACCAGAGTGATAAATGCAGTGGCTAGGAGCGCCAAAGACTGAGCAGGGCAGAGCAGAGTTGGTAGTAGTGTAGTTGGCATAGATCAGAAGTCAGCAGCAACGCAGAGGCTTCGGAGGATCATGGCAGAGACTAGTAGCAACCAGAACTCCAACAACAAGATGCATCATACTGAACACCTGTTCAGTGATTTTGTATGCTTTTCCTTTGCTGATGCAGTAGCAACAATAGTTGGAGAAGGTTGCAGTGTTGGCAGTGGTAGTGCCAACAACAACACAGATGTAGAATTTGAGAGGGAGTTGTAGTATAGATGCAGTGTTGGCAGTGGCAGAGTCAGCAGTAGTAGAGATGCAACATTTACGCAGTAGTTGGTGGGTAACAATGTCAGACATCAACAACGCAAAGGGAGATGTTACAGAAAAGGGTGATGCTTCAACATGTTGCATTACTAGAGCACATTCCTCGCTAAGAGGGAGTGTTGATTTCTAGTGGCATCGGATGTGCTCTAAGCCTCAAAATTTGCAGGGAGGCTTGGACACATGTATTCTACAATACCCACAAAGAGTTTTGGGAAATTCCACCCGGAATTAGTTTTATTAAAATAATTAATTATTTTTAATGGGTGCCTAAGTCTAAACTTAGGAAATTAAAATAATTAAAGGGTATTAATCAAACTGTGGGTGAAACTTCTAGAAGAAGACGAGGATCAAGCCAAAATGATATGAGACATTGATTAGAATCTAATCTGAGCCGTTGGTTCTCAACATAAGGATTATAAGAGGAGGCTTGAGAGGCATTTGGAAAACACATCGAGTGGGAGATTAGAGATCAAATTTATGAAGAGAGTAGCGCAACAATAGTTGGAGAGAAGTTCGAAGTGATTTCTTGCAGTGAGGGGCAGGTATAGTTCCGGTTGGAGATTTCCCCTGATCGAGAATACTCAACAGAGGAGGCAGAGGGAGATCTAGGAGAGGTAACGCAGAAGCTACGCTGGGTAGCGTAGGCTGAAGCAGAGGCAACTTAGAGCCTTGACGAGATGTGTATTTTTGTTGGAGAGGTTGATTTCTGAAGCCGGAAGCTGGGCTGTGAGACTAGGAGGACATAATCGAAGTCTCAGAGGAAAATCGATCAGCAAAAGGGGTGACATTGTCCCTAGAAGTTGTGACGCTAGTCCTACGTAGCGTCTGCGTAGAGGCAACGAAGAGACAGCAAGGGGCAAGCCATTCTGTGGCTGGATCAGATGGGATCGCCAGTGATAGTGTGAGGTATTTCTCACTAATCTTCTATCAGTCATATTCTCTGTATTGGATAGCCAGCAAGGCATCCAGAGATTGTATTCAAAAAACCACTGCTTAATAATACAAACCCTTAGCTGCTGCGCCAGTTTTCCCACACTGGGTTTTTTCGGGGACATTTGTCCAAAAATAACTGTATAGATGTGTGTGACGATTATTTCTCACCCGTGCTGTATTTAGTTTCCGCAATTTTTATTTGTGTAGGGTGCAGTGCATTTAATTCGATATTTGTCGTGGCTCATAACAAGTAAATTGGTTAATCGAATTAACAATTAGAAGAATTAACATCAGTTGCTGCAGGAGGAATCGGGTAACCGATTTTCCACATTTAGCAGTAGGAATCAGTTAACCGATTTTCCACATTTACTTGATGAAGACGAAAGATGAAGTCTTTGACAAGTTCTAGGAATTCAATGCTGAAGTATATAACTTGAAGGGAAAGAAGATCAAGATCTTGAGATCTATTAATCGAGGAGAATATACCTCCAAGGAGCTCGTTGCCTTTTGTAAAGAAGTTGGTATTAAGAGGGAGTTAATAGTCCTTTACAATCCATAACAAAATGGAGTTGTTGAAAGAAAGAACATAACTATTGAAGAATTTGTGAAGGAAATGATTCATGATCAAGACCTGACTATGTTTCTATGGAGTGAAGCATCTATGACAGATGTCTAAATTCAATTAGAAGTCTTGATCAAATTTTGGAAGACAAAACTCTTAAAGAGGCGTTCAACGGACAAAAACATTAGGTTAGTCATTTGAGAATATTTGGTTATCCTATTTATATTCATGTACCTAAAGATAAGAGAAGGAAGTTACAGCCTTCAGGAAAGAAAGGGATATTCATTGGTTATAGTGAGTCATCAAAGGCCTATAGATTATATGTTCTGGGACAAAAACAAGTTGAAGTTAGCAGGGATGTGACCTTTTATGAGAATGTGGCCTATTGGAAATCCAAAGAAGTCCCTATGGACTCTGATGAAGACGAAGGGCATGAAGCTCTCAAGAAAGAAGTAGATTCTGGTCCATTAAATCCTTCAAAACATCTTGTTGATCATCAAGAAGAGCCAGAAGGGCCTAGTGATCCAGTGGATCCAGTTGTTGTTCTTGAAATCAGGAAGAGACTAGCATCGCTTATATCCACTTTGCAGGAAGCAAAAAGACATGCAACACCACATGACTCCTCCATGGAAAGTAAGAGACTAAAGAGGTATTTTGGTTATGCAACTTTGATGACTAATCTGATTGATTCTGAACCTTCGACCTATGAAGAACCAACTAGCCAACAAGTTTGGAAGAATGCGATGTTGGAAGAATACCAATCAATTATGAAGAATGATGTATGGGAGATTGTGTCGAGACCTAAAGGAAATTCAATGGTGTCCTCCAAATGATTATATAAGATCAAACATGCAGTGGATGACAGTATTGACAAATAAAAGGCAGGATTTGTGGCTAGAAGGTTCCCATAAAAAGAGGGAGAAGACTATTATTAGACTTTTGCTTTGGTTACCAGGTACACTAACATTAGATCTATTATTTTTATCGCTTCTTCTATGGGATGGAATTTATATTAGATGGATATAAAGACTTTTGTTCTTAATGGCGTGATTGAGGAAGAAGCATACATAGAACAACCTCAAGGTCTTGAGGTCCATGGAAGAATCTCATGTTTTCAGATTGAAGTGTTGAAGTTTCTAAGTTTACTTAGTTTAGAAACCCTTCATGCACTTTTTCTGATTTATTCCTACCTACTTGTTATTTTTCTTTAACAAGTTATTTACAAAGTAAATATTGAAAAATAAACACCAATGCATGCTCAACATATTACAGATCAACAACTAAAAGAAACAAGAACAAACACACCACATGACACCATTATTTTTGGACCAATGTCCCTGGAAAAACCCAATGCGGGAAAACCGGTGCAGCGATCTGAGGGTTTTCTTATTAAGCAATATGAGAGTACAATCTGGGTGCCGAAACTGGGCTACCCAACAAAGAATTTCCTTAGCAGTGATACCTCACAGTTTAAGAGAAATCTCCTGGCTGAAACCCCGAAAAATCCTTCCGACAACGCCTCAACACAAAACTGCTCTGCAACTCCAGCGTCTGCCCAATCTGGACTGCGTTATCCCCTCTCTATCTCACGCTGGTCCTACGTTAGCCTTTCTTGGCCTGCGTCAGCCCTAGGAGGCCCTGTGTCAGACACGCTGACCTCTCTGGTGCTCTGCGCAACACTTGGCTGCCTCTGCGTAGCCCTGCATGAGCCCTTGCTAGCTCTGCGTCACTCTCCTTGGCTGCTGTGCTGCTCTGCAGGCACAATCTCTGCCTTCTCTGTTTCTTTGTACTCAATGCCCCTCTGCTGCTCTCTCAATCACTGATTCTATCTCTCTTGGCAAACCCTGCTCTAGAGAATAGAATGACTGATCACTCTGGTGTATTCTCCAAGTGACCCTCAAGCCACCTCTTATACTTTTCCTGTTGACATCTCAACGGCCGAGATTAAGTCCCTAATCAACGACTAAGATTAGATCTGGCTTGATCCATGTCTTTTGGACTCCATTAAAAATATTAATTATTTTAATATCTCCTGATCTGTTTAGAATCTTCCCAAACCCTTTCTGGGTATTGGAGTGCCCCAACCTCTCCGCCAAATTTCGTGGTTGGAGCACATCCGATGCTACCCTAAATCAACATGAAGAAAGACTTATATAGACTTAAACAAGCACCTAGTACTTGGTATACACGGATTGATAGTTATCTGACAAGACTTGGTTTCACCAAAAATGACGCTGATCCAAATGTGTATTTCAAGGTCGAAAATAATGGACCAGTGATTCTACTATTGTATGTTGATAACTTATTTCTAACAAGTGTTGAGCATCTCATTATTCGGGGTAAGAGGGAGTTGAATTTCGAATTTGATATGAAGGATCTTGGGTTAATCCACTACTATTTGCGGCTAGAAGTATGGGATAAGCTCGACGAAGTCTTTCTTGGTCAAGGAAAATATATTATCAAGATCCTACAGAAGTTGGGAATGATGGATTGTAAGTCGATGTCGACTCCCATGGTGACAAGTCTGAGAAAGTTGAGAGACTTTGAGCTTGATTTGGTAGATCCATCCATGTATCAGAAGCTGATTGGCTCGCTGATGTATTTGGTTAATTCCAGACCTGACATTTGCTTTGCAATTAACACGTTGAGCCAGTTCTATGTGGAACCGAGACATGATCATTAGATTGCAGCAAAGCACATAGTGAGATATTTGTGTGGTACAATTGATTGTGGTTTGAGATATGTCTCAACTAGTAACATACAACTGCAAGGATATACAAACGCAGATTGGGTAGGGAGTGTTGAAGACAAACAGAGTACCTTCAAAGGTTGCTTCAGTTTAGGCTCCGCTATGTTTTTGTGGATGACCAGGAAACAAACATTTATTGCACTCAGTACTGTTGAGGCATAATATATTGTAGCTACCTTGGCGAGTTGTGAAGCAATGTGGCTTCAAATTCTACTCGCAGGATTGTTTGATCACGTGCTAGAACTGACTGTGATATATTGTGATAATTATAGTTGTTTGAAGCTGACAAAGAATCCATTTTTCCATGACAGGTCGAAGCACATCAAGATCAAGTACCACTTTATTCGGGACATGGTGCAAAAGGGACCAGTGAAGCTCCAATATGTCTCTACTGAAGAGAAGATTGTCGTTATTCTTACAAAACCTTTGTCCAATGCGAAATTTGTAAAGTTCAAGGACAAGCTTGGACTTGTTGAGAACACTTGTGTCATTGAGAGGTAGGTTGATGAGATTGCATCATGGACTTACATTCTCCCTGTGTCATATATGACCAAAATTAGAGAGAATGGTTCGACATAGGACAAATATTCTTCCCGTGTCAAGTATATTGACCATAATTAGGAAGAATGGTCCTAGAGGCCCAAAATTACTCGGATAGACTACGACCTTTCAGCATCAAGGTCATTAGCATTAGGCTCATAATTACTCAGATAGAGTGTGGCCTTTGGGGATTCACCATCTGTCAAGTACCGACCTGAATAATGGTGAACCAAGACTAGTCTATATATTATGTGACAAATAGACCAGAGTTATGGTGACTAGTTGATGCTAATGATATGCCATGTGTTAGAGGTACCGATTAGAATTATGGCTTATCTACCACGTGTCAAGAGTATCAACCAGAATTTTGGTGAAAATGCACCATGTGTGAGAGGTATTGACCAGAATGATGGTAGCTAGGTGACACTAATAAATCTACCATGGGTTAAAGTTATTGACCATAATTAGGGTAGCTGAATGATGCTGATACTATCGGTGATTTGTTATAACCTTTTTTAGAGAAATTTGTTCACAAGAAGAAGATCTGTCTAGTCATTATGAATACCTCCCTAGTTAAGAGGGAGTGTTGAATTTTGTAGTTATGGTTAGTCTTCATAATTTATATTTTAGCCCTTGTAATTTATAAAGGATTTGTAAGACATGTTATTCATGTCATTTTGATTATTTAGCGCTTGAAATAATTACTATAAGACATGTTCTTCATGTTGGATTTAAAAGAGAAAATTTGAATTTTGAATTTTTGGCTCCAAGATAGTCAAGTCGGCCCAATGAAGAGACACACATTCACAAAGGCAAAACACTATACAAAGGCATTTGACCTCCTCCACAAAGACACCATTCGACCTCTCACAAGCAAGATAGTTTCTGGGTATCCAAGCGAAGGATAAGAAGGATGAAGATCATCTTTCTCTCTCTCTCTCTCTCTCTAACTCTCATCCCTCTGTAACTTGCATGTGTGCTTCTGGGCAGTTTTTTGGGCAACATTTTCTAGGTAGCATATTGTGGGTAGGCCAAATTTTTGGGCAGACTAGGAGTCCGAATTTCTGGGTTTCTAGACAATTTATGGGAGGCCGAATTTCGGTCTAGGGTAGATTAGATCAGGCAGAGTTGTAGGGTAGATTGGGAGGCTTGACTTGAGGGCTGTTGACTAGGTTTGACCATAAGCATTGTTGGTTAGTTTGACCTCATAGTTGACTAGCAACATTAGGTGTATCTATTGTTGAACTGAAGAATTTATCTAAGAAAAAGGTTGTTGGGTTTTTTCCCCTAAGTGGGTTTTTTGTCCAGGGTAAATCTTGTGTTCTCTTTGTGCATTGTGATCTCTATTGCCCTTATGGTTTTATGGTTGAATTTCTAAAGTGTAATTGCTTAATGATAAACTGGAATTGTTAAAGGAAATCCTATATCATTAGAAGTAATTATCAATATTTCAGAAATATGTGCTTGTATCTATTACACTTGAAAAATCAACATCTTAAGCATTTTCTTTCTAAGTGATGTGGGACCCACTCAGAGGGAGCAAATGAAAAAATGCGTGCAAGAGACGTGGAAAAGGTAGCAGAAGAAAGAAATTTCAATGTCATTTCCTAAAATTGTGTGGCATTTACAATATTTGTACTCATTATAGAAATTGTAATTATTTCCCAATTTAGGTGACACATGCTTCTTCCTTATGATGTTGTTGCTTTACAATGATAGATTTCACTCTTAAGGGTTCAGTCTCTTTCGTTTGATAGATTTAGGGTACACTGTAGACCAACTTTATGATACTGTTATGCTGACTTTTTAACTAGTAACACAACTACCACAAATGCCATGGACTAGAAATGTTTATTTAAGAAGAAACATACCAAGGAATGACCTAGAATAAAGCACAACATTTGGAACATGACATTCCATTTTGGCATAATATTAAATGGCCTGATGTATCTTTGGAAATTTTTGACACCTTTCTTGAGGAACAAGCAAAGCTCTTAACTAAAGGGTTTCTACATTGTTTCTCACAGAGAGGGCATGATCAAAGAAAAACTATTGTTCCATCGAGTTTCTGGGATCAAGGGACATTGCCATTTTCCCAATAAGGGAGCCCTTGTATGCTGAGATATTATTTTAATGAATAATATCTAAAGGGAAGAACTTTTTTGTGTGCATGTGCTGAAATTGGCTAATTTGTTTTCGCTAATTTTTTTTTTAAAAGTTTTTACTAGTTAAATATTCCAGTGGTGCATTTTATTAGTAAGCTACATTTTAAATTAATTAATAGCAAGGAAATTACTAGGAACTAATTTGCTAGTTTACTGGGGTTAGGAAATTTAAGATGGTATTAGAGCTTACACTCTGAGAGGGTGGTCGATTTCATGTTTGTACAAAAGATCAACCAACAGTGAGAATGGTGGAGGCCTTATGCTCTAGAGCGAGAGAGGGAGGCCATACCTGTCAAATCATTTGACAAAGGGTCCAATAGTTTGCAGTAGATCTATCAGATATGCAAGGAGATCTCAACAAATATATAAATCAAAAGTTAAAATTGTTGTGGGTGTTTGAAGGAATAAGCACACAACAATTTTTTTGGTTTAGATCTAGAATTGCTAGCAACAAGTCTTAGGTTCGAAGATAGATTGGATGGAGCTTCAAATTTCTTGTCTTGGAAGGTAAGAGTCACCTTGCTTTTGAAGGAAAATGACCTTTGGGTAATAGTTGACAAGGTAATCCCTACACCAACATATTCACAATAGTTAGCAGCTTATGATAAGGACATCATAGACCAATGGGTAAATCATGGATGTAGTGAAGGATGATTTGATCCATCACTTGTTTAAGAAGTAGTTGGTGAGAGAAATGTTCAAGGCTCTAGTGAATTTATTCTAGAGTGACAACACGAATAGGAAGATTATGTTGATGAACAAGCTTAGATCCATTCAGATGTTTGAAATGTTCAAGGCTCTAGTGAATTTATTCTAGAGTGACAACAGAAACAGGAAGATGATCTTGATGAACAAGCTCAGATTCATGCAGAGGTTATTAGCTAGCTCATGAGGATCACCTAGGTAAGTCATCAACTTGCAATGATTCGGGAGAAAGTGGATGATGTAGAACTAGTTAATGCAACATTAAATGGTTTCTTAATGCCTTGGGAAACATTTATTAATTGTATCTATGCTTGGGAGAAACTTCTTGATTTTGAGAGGGTTTGGGATGGTTGCATCTAGGATGAGGCTCAGGAGGATTCCAAAGCCAACAAGCAAGGAGGGGTAGAAGAGAACCTGATCCTTGTTAGTCAGGAAAGAAAGGGCGAAGAAAAGGGGCTCCAACGAGAAGGTGAAGGTAAGAAGTCAACCTCATAGTTGGGGAAGAACAATGACTTGAACGAGATCAAATGTTTCGTATGCCACAAGAATGGACATTATGCATCTTAATGTCCAACGAAGAAAGTTAAGGGAAAACACAGTAGGTAGCAGAATCAACAACAATTCAGTTGGATGAGTTTGCTACGAAGTTTGAAAAGGACTTCACACTAGTTTCATGCCCTTCTACTACCACAATCACCAGGAGTGCATGGTACTTGGACAATGGTGCATCTCATCACATGATAGAAGCACATGAGCTATTTTGCAGTCTAACAGAGAAAAACTTGGGAGTTCATGTGGTGCTCAGTGATGATGCCAAGTATGCATTGAGGGGAGAAGGAACTATCTTGTTCCAATTCCCAACTTGAGTTAGGAGGATTTTTGGAAGCCAAGGACGTGGCATATATATCAGGATCGAAGAAGAATTTTCTCTCAATCTTATGGAGGACATTGGTTTTGTCCTCATATTTTGGAAAGGACATGTACTCATTCATCGAAAGGGATCTAGCCTTGACACAACAATGGTCATTGGGGTTGGAGAGGGCAATTTATATAGGTTGTAGGGTTACTAGTTTAGGCCTTGGTTCATGATAGTGATGATCTATGTGAGTTATGGCATAGGAGGATGGGACACCTGCACTACTGATTCTAAGGGTGATTGTCATTGGCCTCCTAGATTTTAGTATTGAGAAATAAGGCATGTGTAGAGGGTGTGCACTTGGTAAGAATGGCAAGGTTTCTTTTGCAAGTAGCGAGAGTAGGTCTAATGGGATCTTGGATAATATATGTTTAGATCTCTGTCGAGTGATGTCAGTGGCATCTGTGTAGGGAGCATTGTATTTACTATTATGTTACATTCATTAATGACTACTCTGGGAAGACATGGATCTACTTCATGAAGACCAAGGATGAGGTATTTAGTCAGTTTTGGGAGTTCAAGGCTCTCATGGAAAACCATATAGGAAGCAAGATCAAGGTCTTGAGGTTAGACAAGGGGGTGAATAACTTTCAATGACTTCGAGGGTTTCTGTAAGGAAACAAGGATCTAGAGGGAGTTGACATTCTCTTACAACTTGTTACCCCTCATGTCAGTAAGGGTACATATAGATTTTGGCATCATATTTCACCACCATTATAAGCACAAGGTCACAAGTCAAAAGACTTGTAACAACCGAGCCATGGATGGTCCCTTTAGGTTAATCTCTCGTTTATTTCATCCTAGATAGGATTGAGGACGTCCTTGGATGGGTTTATATGAGGACTCATGGTTTTAGAGGAACTTGCTTTTTGTAGGGGTGATCATTGGTGTATGGACTAGTCCAACTTGCATCAAGGTGCATCTACCGCATGGTTATGTGTCTATAGAGTCTATATGTGGCCTTGGTGTTGGTGTCGTATCCTTCAGAAAATTCTCATACATGGTAATCTCAGACAAACAACTTTTCACATTTCTTGAAGTAGTTTACGTTTTCCAATGCAAGTGGCCTGGGAAGTCAAAAAGTCAACTTGGTCTCATTTTGTTAAGCTTGATGAAAGGATGACATGCCACATAAATGTTTTCCAAAAAGAGAAGGCAATGGCAAGTTATAGTTGGTCGAAGGTGGTCAAACAGGTATTACAGGTTTCTAGGTGGTGGTCAACGTTGGATAGTTTTAGGCACACATTATATTAGACGTGGTCTATAGAAGAAGAGGAACAAAAAGAAAGTCTCAGAGTCCTCAGATTCCTCAGGGTGTTAGAGAACCAACATATTGGCATGATGATGTGGCAATGCTAGGCAGGATGTGGAAAATTGAATCAAGACCTAGTTCAGATCAGGGCAAGTTACGACAAACCCAGGTGTTAGAATGGTCAAATCATTTATTTACAAAATTTGGAAACTTTTTAGTTTTTAGTTTAGGAAATTTACTTGCTGATTTTTTAGATTTATATCATAAACAACAAGATTGTTTACTTTGGGATAGTAAATATAAAACTAAATCTAAGCCAATGTTTGATTCATTGTGTTGGAATTATCATTGGATACCGTTACATCTTTGTATCAAGTGATTTAATTGCATATCTGTGCATTTTATTGGTTGTTACTGTTAATTTTAGGCAACAATGGTATGTTCTATGCTTTAGAGCAATTTTACTTCAATTTCTTTATTAGTTCAGTATCAATATTCAGATTAGCAATCACATCAACATGATAGTAAAATGCAGATAGAACATAAACATAAACAGTAGAAGACAAAGCCAAGACAAGAGGACATAAGATGTGGCACCAACTAGGGACAAACCCCAATGTGGGGAAACCCTTGATCAAATCTTCTTTTAATCTTCAATAGTTTAGCAGGGAGAGATAGTACAATATACAAATTTGATAATTTATAACAGCAACAAAGGAACCCTAACTAGAAAAGTCAATGCTAGTCAACAAGGCAGATTTGACCCTCAGCAAATCGGTCAACTTCAGTCAACTTCAACCTCCAAACAACAAGATAAAACAACCCTCAAAACAGTCAAATTCAACCTAGTCAAAGTCTAGTCAAACAACCCACCTGTGGTCAGCCCTAATTGCAGTCAACATTGGTCAACACTTGGTCAAACTGTCTAGAAATTCGGTCTCATGAAATTTCGCTCCTGAAATTTTGGCTTTCTGAAATTTCGCTCTCCTGAAATTTGGCCTCCTGAAATTTCGGCCTCCTAAAATTTCGCTCTCCTGAAATTTCGGATGTGTGGAGAGAGAGAGGCCCAAAAATCCGTAACCAATCAATGAGAGAGAGAGAGAGAGAGAGAGAGAGAGAGAAGTGTGTTCAATTGAGGCTAAGTCACCTTCTATTTATATGCAATGTTGAGGATGGATAGACGTGACTGTTGGGCTTCTGAGCCTACATAAGTACGCTGGCTGACCTTGACAATTTGACCATAATCAAAATAAATTCATAACTTCATTTGTACATGTCAGAATCGGATGATCTTTAGATCAATCCTACACCTCTCGGAGAGAGGAATCCAAGAAAAATATCAGTTGTCATAAATAAGATGACCCATGTGGAGTTTGGCCTTGAAGAAATCTGCAAACTTCAAGGTTCTCTGCCCATACCCAGTAAGTTCTTCATATGGAACCTTGCACATAGACTCTAGTTTCAATTTATATTGTTCATTTTTTTTTTTTGTAAATCGAAGTATTATATTCATTCAAAAGATTACATCTTCTTATGGCATTTTCCAAAAGTTGGTTGGCCTCACTCTTACTAGATTTATTGGCCAACCGACACATACCCAAATACAAAGCAAATGTGCAAGATGATAACGATTTACATACATTGATTGACAAAAAATGCCAAAACACCAGTAATGCCAAAAGACAACCAATTAACATCAAGCATCATCAGAAATGATCAGGGCCTGAACCAGGGTGGCGAGGGGCTTGAATTCACAGCAAACATGTCCCTTTATGTGAGCCAATTGAATATCCAACCAATCAAGCCGGCAAGGGCTTGAATTCACAGTAAACATGCCCCTCCATGTGAGCCAGTTGAATATCCAACCAATCAAGCTACTCTTGGATGCGTTTGTGTCCTCTCCATAGGCTAACTAGTTTGTCATGCATCTCCCATAAGTTTTGCTGAATATGGTTCACGAAGTCAAGAGTATCACTGTGATCATCCTGTTGGGCACGGTTGAGCTACTCTAGCCATCTGCTTAGCTATCAAATAAGACTGGTAGTAACTTCCGACGAGGAGGTCATCCTTATTGAGGGAAATAACGAAGAAATCAACGAGTCCACAACGTCACCCAGACTCTGCATTGATGGTTGTTGTCGACTTAGGACATCCTTCGCCTCTCTACCTCTGCGCCTCCAACCACGCTGCGGATACATGTTCATCTCACACCTTCTACCTTCGCATCTCAAAATGGAGGCATTGCCTATGCACCACCTAGTCCTATCAATTTACCAGAAGTGTGCTTTTGCCACTTTGGGGGCCACCACATCCTACTTTCTCCTCAAGCAAAACCACTCTCCTAAGAGGCCTTGGAAAGCCACCACTGAAACACCCAGAATTGTAGAAGAGCGACCGCTCCGTCACTGCACCGCCCAACACTAGTACTAGATACCCCCACCAAACATTCCAATGGAATCTCAAACAACTCTTCCTGCAAATTGTAGAGAGCCTGGAGGCCAATAGAGTCCAAAACGCTCGCGCTTCACAAACCCTCCTGGAAATGATTCCCAACCTGCTAACTAACTACAAGATGGTTCGACTCCCCCCTAAGAAACAGAGAAGGCGAGCCAATAAGCACCTTATAAGACAACCACTCTACCCCACCAATCAAGGTTGACTGTTGAACTAGAAAACAATAGCCCACAATTAACCAACGCAAAACAAACTACCATTATTATATGTTTGTATGTAGTGTGGATTACCCACAAAATTGTTTTCGTCGAGCCCCGAGACTCTGAGTTTGAGTCAAAGGAAGGATGCTCCTCGAGAGAACTTCCATCGCTCGGCTCACTTCTAGTTATCCACTTAACCTCGCCCAGGACTTCCCGCGCTTTGTAATTCTTAGGGCCAATTCTTCTCTGGATTCTCCCTTCTGCCTTTGGACTGAGGTTGAAGGCCTTTCTCGCAGAGCTCCTCTTAGCCCTCAAGGCACAAATGAACAACCAACCCGTCAATATTCCTCCGATTATATTTCCATGTCTCATTTGCCATCGGACAATCCACCACCTGCTCTTCTGGTACAACATGCCAAAGATCACATAGACCAACTTTAATGCCATTAACACCCACCCTGAAGTGGCGTGGGAGTACTTTCCCTCACGCATGTTGCCCAACTGCCATGACAAGAGTTACTTAATGTCAATTAGGATCGTGGGGTGGCGAGTCCCTGCCCCACTCCCAATGTTGCTCTAATTTTCCACCCCAATCAGGGATATATTGTTGATTTTTTTATTAAGAGTCAAAAATACATTTATTTCCAATTTTTGTTGAAGTAAATTTAATTTTTTGAATTTTTTTGGGCATAGTACTTGTTGACCACTAGAGTGGCACCTGAGGATTATCTGAAGACTCGATGCCCAAGGATGTATCAATGGTTGCTTGTACCATCAGAGATCATAATACTACTAGAGTTTTTAAACTCTACTTATCATTTTCTATTGTACTCAAATTCCACAATCCTTGTAGGGACAATGTAAAAATGATACTAGCATAAAGAGTTCAGTCATGTAATAGGCTTGGGTAGCTTGGGACCTTATCATCAAGTGAGTATTACTTTGGGAGGTTTTTTTCACTTGGTTAATTATCATCTCCTTGCAAGGACTTCATAATTAATTGAGTTTTTTCTCCAAATATACCCCAAAGTCGGAGTACGGCTTGATGGTGAGGGCTTGGGTGAGTCCTAGTGTCTAGGGTCATTGCATATTACCATACTAGATGACACAAAATTTCGTGGAATTTGATTAGGTCTAGGGGTTTATTTTTCAATTTTTAAAATTTCCCGCAAGGCAGAAATTGGAATAAGATTTGTATATGAAATGTAATAAGTGATGTCTAGAGAAGTTGTATGGGGTATGAGTAATAAAAATTACACCTCTCACCCTCAAATTTCTATTATGACACACTTTGAGGAGTTAAAAATGTGTTCTAGACCCTCAAAACCCACTTTTCCGAAGTTTAGTGGAAAAAGTGGGAATAAATTAAGCCAACAACTAAATAAATGGAGAGAAATAAATTGCTCCATGTGACAAAATGACATGGAAATGACTTGGAAATTATCTCAAGTCAAAGGAATGAGTCAAAAGACAAGCTGGAGGATGATTTGACACCTTGCATCATAAATACATGGCCCACTCAAGGAAATCAAATATCTTGACATAAATGCAACAACTTTTGGCTCGAAAATTCGATTTTGTGGAATTACTACACATTTGGGAGAATATTTGGCATAGATTTTTATGGGAAACTGTCTCCACATTGGTTCCCACCCATATACACTTGACATTTCATCATGTAATTTGATTTTTCTTGAGGGATTCTTGATGCTGCTTGGGAAATTCGAATTTGCGTGAAGGTGCCTTGGGATTGTCACCCATTTGCTTTGGAATTGTCATCATTTGCCTTGGGATTGGCTCCCAAGCTTCTATATAATAAGAGCTTTGTGCTCTCACTTGTAATCTGGAATACAAGCTATTGTGATTAAGATACTCTGCTGGGTTGTACACTCTTTGCAAATTAATACCAAAGACTTTGGGGTTACATTTGAGGTGTTTTTGTCCTTGTGTATGGTAACTTCTTGATATTCTTGCTCTTATATTTCTACTTGTTTCATTATGTTATTATTTCTATGATGTTTTTCAAGTTATGTTGATGTGTAGCTATCTCACATTAGCATAAAGATTATTTATGTTAGTTTTTGTAGCATCGGATGTGTTTTGACCATGCGATTTGGTGGAGAGGCTAGAATACATGTATTCTCCAATACTTAGGAATCGTTTCTGGAAATTCCACCAGGAGATGATTTAATTAGATTTATTAGTCAGTTTTTAATATTTCTCAAGTCTAAACTTAAGAAATATGATTAATTAATCATAATTAATTAAGTCACAGTGAAAATGTTCTAGAAAAGTACATGGATCGATTTCTAGCAATCCTAGCCATTGATTAAGATTTAATCGTGGTCGTTGAAGTCTCAACAAAGGATTATAAGAAGAAGTCAATGGGGCTTGGAGAAGACACACCAAATCAGTTGAACATTTGATTTTGCTGGGAAATTGATTTCCAGAGTAGCAACATTCAGTTGTCGGAAGTGATTCAGTGAGATCAAAGCAATGAGAGAGGGGCAAAGATAGTGAGGTCGTAGGAAGTTTTCTATTTTCGACGAGTACATTGCAGAGAAGTAGTGATTGCCACAGAGAGGCAACACAAAGCCCTCTTGGGGAGATTTCGTTTTGCTGGGGAGAAGGAGAAATTCTAAGCCAGAAGCTGGGTAGAGGGTCGGAGGCAAAGAGTATCAGTTTCCCAGACAACAACTGATGAGATAGTGAGAGGAGACACAGTTCCGAGCTTGTGGGACGCAGTAACTACGTAGGCTGACACAGTGATTGTGCAGAGGGAGCAAGGAGCAACTCAATTTGAGCTGAGGTTAGTGTTGGATCGCTTGTGGAGTGAGAATTTTTTCTCACTAGTTATTATGGCTAGTTATTTCTTTGTTTGGATTGCTAATTTAAGCATCCATAGATTGTACTCAGTTTTCACTACTGCATAATATCAAAACCCTCAGCTGCTGCACTGATTTTCCTGAGTTGGTTATTTTTGGGGACTTAGTCCAAAAATAACGGTGTCCACCGATTGAATCAAAACCTTGCTATGGGAGCACACAATATTTCAGTAACATGATGGATTAGTGGCAATAGATGCAGTCATATGCCAGAGTGACAGATGCAGAGTCTAGTTGCATGTCAGATACTGGGGAGCATAGTGCAGAGTCGACAACAGTGCAGAGTCAGTGGTAGCGCAGATGCCTCAGTGACAATGCAGATACTAGCAGCAGTCGGAGACTCAGGTGACAGATGTATCATACTGATCACAGTTGATTTAGTATTTTGGATGCTTTTTAGTTGCAGATGTTGCAGTTGCAACAACAACAGATGGAGAGGGAGTTGCAATGTGGCAACACTTTTGCTGAGTCAGTAGCAACACAGATGCAACATATATTAGAGTTGCGCAGTGGTTGATGGGCAGCGACAACCAGACATGAGCAGCATGACAAGAGATGATGTAGAGATAGGGTGTTGTTTTAGTGGGTTGCAACACTAGAACACATTCCTCGCTAAGAGGGAGTGTTAGTTTTTGTAGCATTAGATGTGTTCTAGCCACGAGATTTGGTGGAGAGGCTAGAATACATGTATTCTCCAATACCCAGAAATTGTTTCTGGAAATTCCACCTAGAGACGAATTAATTAGATTTATTAGTCAGTGTTTAATATTTCCTAAGTCTAAACTTAGGAAATATGATTAATTAATCAAAATTAATTAAGTCATGGTGAGAATGTTCTAGAAAAGTACATGGATCGATTTCTAGTTAATCCTAGCCATCGATTTAGATTTAATCGTGGTCGTTGAAGTTTCAACGAAGGACTATAAGAAGAAGTCGATGGGGCTTGGAGAAGACACATCAAAATTAGTTGAGCATTTGATTTTGCTGGGAAATTGATCTCCAGAGTAGCAACATTCAGTTACCGAAGGTGATTCAATGAGATCGAAGTAGTGAGAGAGGGGCAGAGATAGTGAGGCCGGAGGAAGCTTTTTCTAGTTCCAGCGAGTACATTGCAGAGAGGCAGTGATTTCGACAGGGAGGTAATGCAGAGGCAGTGTAAAGCCTTCTTGGGAAGATTTTTGTTTTGCTGGAGAGAAGGAGAAATTCTAAGCCAGAAGCTGGGCAGAGGGTCCACAGGCAAAGAGTATCAGTTTCCTAGACAACAACTGACGAGACAGCGAGAGGAGACGTAGTTTCGAGCTTGTGGGACGCATTAACTGCGTAGGCTGACGCAGTGACTTCGCAAAGGGAGCAATGAGAAGCTCAATTTGAGTTGAGGTTAGTATTGGATCGCTTGTGGAGTGAGAAATTTTTCTCACTAGTTATTATTGCAAGTTATTTCTTTGTTTGTATTGCTAGTTTAAGCATCCATAGATTGTACTCAGTTTTCATTACTGCATAATATCAAAACCCTTAGCTGCTGCATCGGTTTTCTCGAGTTGGGTTTTTCTGGGGACTTAGTCCAAAATTAATGGTGTCATATTGTGTATGTGCATCTATTTCTTCCACCGTTTTTATTTCTTCTGCAGTATTTTATTTGTGAAGGTTGCAGTGTATTTTATTCGATATTTGTCGTAGCACACAAGTGAATTGTCTAATTAAATTAAGAATTAGAAGAATTAACATCAATTGCTACAATAGGATTCGGGGTAAGCTGAATTTTCACAATTTACTTGCTCTATATAGAGAAATGTTTTAGTTGATGTCAAATATATCTCTAGAATTTTCTCTTCATTGCATTTGATTAAGCCCATGTGGATCTAATCTGTTCATGTGAAGTTGTGTAGAAAATCTTTCTTTAATCAAGCTTCAAACTATTGGAAAATCGATAGAGATGGCAGTTAAATGATTTTCCTCTTAATGACATTAACTTGTGATGTTTTCATTATTAGTATTAGATTTCTTAATTATCTTTTCTGATCATCAAGATTAATGCCAAACAACAAAAGAAGAGAACACAAGATATGGGCATGCTGTTATGCTTCTTATCCTGCAAAAGATACCCAAATACAGAATATGCGAAGAAAAGAGACCGAGAACACAGAATGGCAATGACTTTATTATTCAGAGAGAAATGTTCACTTGCCTCTTCGAGGGGGCAACCTCCAATAGAGCAGAGCTCGATTACAAAAATAAGACACGATTCTCCTCGCAGGGAGTTACTATCCTTTATATATGACTCCTACAAGTAATACCACGGGTCAATACCGCTTATTACTAATATACCGTCGGCCCATTTGCAACTAACTGTGGTTCCTTTATTAATTGCCGATTAACCACTTACAATTATTAATATGGGCTTTATTGACTCTTAACTATGACGTGGTCCCATTACATAGATAAGGGGGTTAGGGTGGGACCCTAACATGCCCACCCCCTTAAGACTAGCCTTGTCTTCAAGGCTGAAGCTACGGAAACTGCTGCAGAATAGTGGCTGGCTCCCAAGTTGCATCTTCTGGAGAGGTGTCTTTCCATTTTACTAGGACTTCCTTAATCATGCGGCCATGCAGTTGCTTGACTCGTGTGTCGAGGACCTGTTCCGGTTGAAGCCAGATGGATCCTTCTTCGTCCAATTCCGGTAGACTAGTCTAAATTCTGCAATTATTCCCAATCACTTTCTTGAGGCATGAAACATGAAAAACTGGATGGACTTTTGCAGTAGGTGGCAAAGCCAACTTGTAGGCCACTTCTCCAATGCGTTGAAGTATTTGATATGGTCCGTAGAATTTGGGAGAGAGTTTCTGACATCCTTTGTCTTTAAGTGATGTTTGCTTATATGGTTGGAGCCGTAAAAAGACCTGATCCCCTTCTTGAAATTGGCGCTCTGAGCGATGTTGGTCTACCTATTTCTTCATGCGGTTTTGAGCTTGGTGAAGATTCTCTCGAAGATGGGCTAGCATAGTTGCACAATGTTGTAGGAGTTGATCCACTGCCTGTACTTTTGAGCATCCCTTGAGATATGAAGTAGGTGAAGGCAGGAGTTGACCATATACTACTTCATATGGAGTCATTTTGGTGGTGGCATGATAGTTGGTGTTATACCACCATTCTGCCAGAGGTAGCCATTGTACCCAAAGGTGTTGTTTTTCTGAAGTAAAACACCTGAGGTAGGTTTCCAGACATTTGTTGACTGCTTCAGTTTGACCATCTGTTTGCGGATGGTAGGAAGTACTGAGTTTTAGTTGCGTGCCTTGTATTCTGAAGAGTTCCTGCCAAAAATTGCTGGTGAAGATCGGGTCGCGGTCGAACACAATAGAAATGGGCATGCCATGCAAATTGAAGATCTGATCCATGAAAGTTTGAGCAACCAAGGTGGGTGTAAACGGGTGGGGGAGAGCGCAGAAATGAGCATACTTCGACAATCGGTCCACAACCACCATGATGACTGACTTGTTCCCTGACTTTGGAATACATGTAATGAAATCCATAGAAACTACGGTCCAAATGGATGCCGGAATGGGCAATGGTTGTAAGGTTCCTGGTGTGTTAACTGTTTCCCCTTTGTGGCGTTGACAGACCTCGCATTCGGTTACGAAGGTAAGGATGTCCTTTTTCATGCCTGTCCAGAAAAATGATCTTCTAGTGCGAGCATACGTCTTCTGAAAGCCCGAATGTCTTGCAATGGGAGATGAGTGCATCTCTGCCAGAATGCGACTTTTGAAGGTGGATGGTGGTGATATTACGACTTTGTCCTTGTAGCGAAGAATATCATCCTGCCACGAGTAGCCCTTGGTGGAATTTGGATCGGCCTGTAATTGATAAATGAGTTGGGAGAGCTCGGGGTGTGAAAACCATTCTCTGCGAGCTTCTTCAATCCATTCTGGAATGGGGAGGGAAATAGCTAGCAGGGTACTTTCCTCCTCAAATTGGTGAGATAATGCATCTACTACACTATTGTCTTTCCCTTTCTTGTATATGATCTCATAGTCATATCCCAGCATTTTGGCTAGCCATTTATTTTTTTGTGGGGAGGAGAGGCGTTGCTCCAAAAAATATTTAAGTCTGTGATGATCTGTGCAGATTTGGAAATGTCGCCCCAATAAATAAGGTCGCCAGGTGTCAACTGCATGTAAGATGGCCATCATTTCCTTCTCGTATGTAGATTGGCCCTGATTCTTCCTACTGAGTTGCTGGCTTGTGAAGGCCAACGGTCTCCCTTCCTGCATTAAAACTGCCCCAATACCTGTTCCTGAAGCATCACATTCAATGACGAAAGATTTGGTGAAGTCAGGGAGTGCTAAAACTGGAGTGGACACATGGAATTTTTTAGAGCTGTAAAGGCCTGTTGTGCTTCCTCATTCTAGAAGAAAGAATTTTTCTTTAGGAGTTGGGTGAGGGGCTTCGCTATGCGACCATAGTTGCGGACAAATTTACGATAATAGCCTGTGAGACCCAAAAATCCGCGTAAGCTCTTCAAGGTCTTAGGTTGAGGCCATTTCTGCATTGCTTGGATCTTTTTTGGGTCCACCTTGACACCCTCACGCCCCACAATGTTGCCCAAATACTCCACCTCTGCCATGCCAAATGAACACTTGGACATCTTCATGAATAATTTCTGCTTGCGTAGCTTGCAAGAGTAGATCTACATGCTGAAGATGTGCTGCCCAAGTGCAACTATAGATGAGGATGTCATCGAAGAAGACAAGGACAAATTTCCTGAGATATGGTTTGAGAATGTGGTTCATAAGGCTCTGAAAAGTAGAGGGGGCATTACAAAGACCAAATGGCATGACCGAGAATTCATAGTGGCCTTCATGAGTTCTGAAAGCAGTCTTGGGTATGTCGACTTCCTTCATGCGAATCTGGTGGTAACCTGAGCGAAGATCCAGCTTCGTGAAAAATTGAGCCCCATTGAGTTC